>ML782016.1:287202-305031 GCA_009831015.1 Picea engelmannii | reverse complement strand
ATTGATTATTTCTCATATATTGTGCATGGTGTATTGTGGTGTATTGGTGTAACTCTTATACTATTGTTAATTTCTCATTGAATATAATTGAATGGTTTAAGTATAATTTGAAAAAGGTTTTTAAATTGTACTTGATACTGATTCACCCCCCTCTCAGTATCAACAATATCGTGCACCTAAAATGAAGATCGTATCCAAAAGTTACGACCCTAGGAAGTTGATGTACTAACTTACCCCAACAGGGCCCACATGACTTTTGGTGCTTCATCTCCTAGGGTTAGGTTTTTGGATGTCTAGGGTTTTGGAATTTCTGTTTATTGTAAAAAGGCTTGGAGAGCCTCATTGTAACCATATTCTTACGAATGAGCACATTTGTCACATCTCTTCTCAGAGATAAGACGTCACCATTATAGCGAGCTTGTTTTCCTTTGCATTTTATAGTTTCAACACATTTTCTTATTGAATAGAAACCAACTATATTGTATCTTTGTTATACTTGTGTTTCTATGTTAAGAATAATAATAAGATGTATTCATTTCGTTATGCTCATAAAATTTGGATCATCCATCCACATGTAACTCCCATGCACAAAACATAGGAGGAGTTTGACACAGACATTAACTTCATTACTGCAGCCAAAGTGTGGGATGTCGAACAGGTTGAGGAGGCTTGCTTGCTCTAGTCATTTAGCCCAAACTTTGGTAACTAGGTTGTTATTCTTTATGAGTGGGTCTACCTGGAGTTCCAAGTATTCGTGGGGAACAAGTTCATAAAAATTAGCCACATCGTTGATGTCATGGTCATCATATTTTAGCTGAGGCACCCTCCCCAACATATCTTCATCGATGATGACTTCCTCTGGGATGTTTGGGGTCACCATCATATACTAGTGGGGCATCATCCTTCCTGGGTAGTATGTAGTGATGAAGGAACCTTGGCTCCGATGAGGATGCACCCAAGGTTTCCTCAATCTTTGGTTCAGCTGCAACTGCTCTGGTGTGAATCTTTCTTGGTACTGTTGATGTTGTTCATGTGGCTTTGGGTGGCACCATTGTTGTACTTAACTCACCTATGGTAGTTGTTGATTCTCTATGCTCTCTCTCTCTCTGATTCTCTTTTTTTGTTTTAACTGCTAAACAAAAATGACCCATGTTTGGAAAGCCTGACTAATTTTGTGCCTTTTTTTCCAATTGTCCACTAATCTTCGTGCCTTCCCCCCTGTCTCCTCCACCCGTAGTGTGACAGGTGATTTCATTAATGGTGTGTTATTTCAAAATCCACTATTAGTATTCCACTGTGTACTTCCACTCAGTAATGTGTATCAACGACGATTTTCCTTTACTCCCTATCTTTAAGATGGCTTAATGACTAGGCCTTCTCGCGGTTGTATGCATTGTTATCATTGTTGTCTTTATGACTTGTTCTTATCTACCCATAACTATCATTTCATCTATTTTTCATACTTGAAAACTATCTCGTCGTGTGGGATGGTGCAATTAATAGTACATACTTAACCATTTTTGCATCAGGATTCCCCGGTTGGCACAGTTTCCCCTCCCTGCACTTTTTCCATTTTCATTCTCTATGCACGCTTTTCTTTTTGCAATTCTTCTTATTGCGCAACTTGCTGGCCCTCTTGATAGAATTTTAGCCGACTATCATTCACTCTATCTTTTAGTGCTAATCCATTAAGTGTTTCCAACTATGTAACACCTATCTCTATCACCTCTTGGATCACATATGGTCCTAACCAGTGCATGTGGAATTTCCCTGGGTGTTGCATAAACCTGCTATCATATAGTAGTACCAAGTCGCCTACTTGGAATTTTTTCGACTTAATGTGTTTGTCATTCCATGCTTTTTCCTTGGACTTTTTCACTTGTTGATGGAACCCTATGGAAAAACTATCCTCCCCAAGATGTATTATTTTTTATAGTCATTCCTATATTGCACCTGAATCTGATAGATCCATGGTAGTTGCGATGCACAGGCTTGGTATAATAAATTCCATCGACATTACTAGATCGTGTTCGTATACCAACCTGAGCGGTGTTCTCCCTGTCAACTTATTGTTTTTTTTCCTGTATGCCCATAATACCGCATAAATTATTAAGTCCTAGTCATCTCTTCTGACATTACATATTTTTGTGTTTACATTCTCTAGGAATTTGTTGAATGATTCCACTATGCCATTCGCCTGTGGGTGGTATGGTATACTCTTCTGGTGGTATATTTGGAATTATTTAGTCAAGGATGTTGTGCTTTTATTTATGAATTTCATCCCTTGATAACTCATCAATGTTCGAGGACATCGAAATCGAGTTACTATGTTTTTGAACAAGAAATGCCACAATTTCTACACTACAATCTGTAAATGGTGTGGCTTATGCTCATCGAGTTAGATACTCTGTTCTTGTAATGGCGTACCTAGCCCCTGATATTATTGTTAGTGGATTGATTGGTATAATAAATTTGATATCCCACTTATCAAAATATTGTAATGTCATTTGTGGATTCAATGGAATTTCGTCCCTTCTAGAGGGTTTTCCAACCCTTTGACAAACATGACATGTCTGACAATATTCCTTTGCATCCTTGTGGAGTGTAGTCCACCATAACCTTGCGTGTAATACCTTTTTCGTAGTGGATTTTCTTGTATAATGTCCTCCTTCTATCCCATCATGCACTTCAAAAAATATAATTGGTCTTTCATGTTCGACTACATAGCTTCACAGTATGCCATATATAAGTTTCATGTAATTAATTGGTAGTCCACAACTTTTACTACCAACTATCTTTTCTATGTGACTTTCATGCTTGAGGGGGCCATCCCTGTACTTAACAAATTTACAATGTCTGTAAATTATTCATCCACCATCTTCACAAAAAATGATTGTGCATCTGGAAAATTATCATCTAGGTTTCTTGCCTCTTCTCCGGACAATATGCGCGGTAAATGATTTGGTCATGCATTGAGTTTAACTATTTTTAATACTAATTTAAATTCATACTCTTGGAACAATAGAAGCCATCTCCAAATCCTCCCCCCCCAACACTATCTTTTTGACCAGATATCTCATCCCATAATGATCCGTGTACATCTTAAAGTGTGAGCCTAGTAAGTAGTATCTGAAATTCTACAGTGTGCAGACCATAGCCAATCCCTCACATTCTGTTGTGGTGTAACTTTTCTCTGTTGTTGATAGTTTCCTACTTGAAAAATAAATTGGGTGGTCTATGTCTATGTCACCTAATTGTGACAAGATTGCACCCAATGCTATCAATGATGCATCCATATGTACATGGAATTCCTTGTTCTAGGCAGGGAAAATTAATATTGACGCAGTTACTAACTTATGTTTCAGTGTGTCGAGTCCTTTATGGAAATCGTCATTCCACTGGAACTTCACATCTCTTTTCAATAATTTTTCCATTAGGGCTGTAATATGCATGTATCCTTTGATAAATTTCCTGTAATACCCAGTATGAACCAATGTGGCACACAGTTTCTTAACTAATGTGGGTGGCTATAAATCCATAATAACTACAATCTTGGCTAGATCATCTATCAAGCCTTCTTTTCATACTACGTGTCCAAATAATATTCCAAACAGTGCACAACAAATACCATTCTTTAGGTTTAAGGATATATGATATTGTCTAGACTTATCCAACATCAATCTTATCAATTTAACATGATCTCGTAACAAGATAAATACAGTCCAGTCATCTAAGTAGATTTCAATAAACTTATGAATAAACTCCTTAAACACTGCAACAACTACTCTTGAAAATACTGTAGCTACATTCTTTAACCCAAATGAAATTACTATGTATTGGAAGATTCCCCATTCTGTTGCAAATGTAGTTTGTATCTATCTTCCAGTGCAATTCTTATCTAATGGTAGCCTGAGAAACTGTCTGTGAATGAATAAGATTATTTTCCGCCTACGTTTTCAAATACTTCATTTATGAATGGCGTTGGGAATGGATCGTGTAGAGATGCATCATTCAATTTCCTCAAGTCGATGTAGATTCTAATTCCCTTGGTTTTTATTTCCTGCACTACCATGGGAATTATCCATTATGACTCCTTGACTGGTTCGATGACTCCTTCTTTTAGCATGTAGTATATTTCCTCCTTTAATTTTTGTTTATATCTTGGATTCAACTTGTATGGTTTATGTTTCATTGGTTTAGTTCCTAGATTCAATGGAATCCACATCTACCCTAGCTCACTCAATATCCCTTTCATCTCTGAGAATGTAGTCAGGAATAATTCTTGGTATTCACATAATAGATATGCTATCTTTTCTAATCTTTCCTCATCTCAGTAGTCTCCTATCTGTGCAAACTTAGGGCATTCTTCAATTCCAATATTAACTTTTCTTGTCTTGACTAGTTATGCATACGTTGTAGATTCCATCTCAAGGCCCTCAACTATTTGTTCCACTTCTGTTTCTAGTACTTGGATGTTATGGGGATCTTCCTCATCCTGATCCTCCTAGTTCACATTGTAACATTCCAATAGCACCTGAATTGTCATAGTGGTTTTATGTACACCGCATACAGGTATTACTTCCATTGAGTCTGCTTCGATGAATATTTTCTTTCTAATAGCTTGTAGTGTCGCACTTATGAGGGGTGACTCGTTCTAAAACATAAATGTTTCGTGGAACCTCTGATTTATGTATTACCATTCTGGTATATCTCTGTGCATCTCCATTTCTAGGTACCAGTTCTTTGGAATGGTATCCAAGGTATGTTCGAACCTCTATGTCCATTCTTTTCTTGGGATCAATTTCCATGCTTTTTCACACCGCACAATAGGTTTTGTTGGGTTTCCTTCCCCAATATACTTATGCATTATATCTCCCTCCTAAATATTGAATATTTTCTAGATTAGTCTCCTACATTGTTTCCAGTCTTCGATGTTTTCTTTGCGTGTCACCCATCATCTTGTTATGGTGGCTTTCAATATAATGTCCAATGCTAGTAGTCTTTGTTGCTATGTAACCTATGCCTCGAATGTATGTACAAATGTTGTTATATCTATCAACACATCATACTTAGGTGGGTTGCACAACTCTTTTCCAATCCAACATAATGATTTGGTCATGTGCGTGCATCGTGGTGTTGAGACTTCATGCATTCTCTGTTGCCAATTTTTCAGACCTTGTTCTGAATGTGATGTGCATGAAGTGATGCTTCTCCAACTCAGTGCATCATCTGTGGTGGGGTTAACATAATCGTCCATCCTTGTAGTCATGTTGTACAGGTTATCAATTTCATCACCCTTTGTTGGTTCTGTGTCCCTCCTTCTGTCTTTTGGGTATAAGGGAACAATGACTTTCAGGTCTCCTACTTCAAATATCATTTATCTCCTTTTTAAATTGATAATTTCTTGGTTATTGAAATCCCATTCCAATCCCATTAATGTTGGGTATGGCTAACTGTCTTCCACAATTTCGATAACTTAATATACAACGTTGCACACTCCATCTGTGTTCACATGTACTCTTGTTAGTCTGCCAATAGGGACTATCTTTTATTGATTGGCTAGTCTTAATTGGATGGGTGACCACACTAACTTTGGTTTCCCAATAATCTCCCATGTATTCTTAGGTAACACGTTCACATTGGACCCAAAATCTAAGATTACATTGTCTATGTTGTATTCTTCAATCTATGCATTGAACTTGAATTCTTCGTTGATTCTTTTCTTGTGCAGTAGTTGGTTCACTACTTTCTTTTCAGTAGGGACTACCTTTCCTTGAGCGTAGTGATTGATCATAGAGAATAATGTATGCAATGTTTTTTCATCTTTGACCAACTCTAGGAAACTTTTAAAAAACTTTCCTAAGGTGCTTACCTCCTCAAGTGACCCTTTGGTCATGGAATGACCATCGGTGGGAAGCCTATAGAGCATATCTGGTACAAATGATGTTGATGCTTCCCACTCTTTTTGCAACAATTCTTCCCTTGTCCTTTTATAGGTTTATTTTTTGTCTCATGGGTCGAATGTGGGTATAGGTATTGTTGACTTTTTTACCCATTTCTGAACCTATTTCCCTCTATTGGTTTCATTTGTCCCTGTTCTAGTTCCTCCGTGTGTAAGGACTGTGATTTTGGGTCCTTCGTCCCTTATCTCGGCTGAGATCTTTTGAATGTTTGGGTTCTAGTTTTGATTCCCTTTGGCTTGCCATTTTGCTAACAGTTGCGGACAATCCTTTGTCACATGTTCTAGCACCCAAAAATAAGTGCATGTTGTGCAGGTATTTTGGAAATCATGTGCTAGGTGTCCTGGTTGATTACATTTATAACATATTATGGGGCCCTGTCCTCCTCTACCGAAGTTTTTTCTACCTCGAACCCTTGTCAAATCCTCCTATGTTTCCTTGATTAAATCCTCTTGGAGTATTGTACTGCACTCCCCCTTATGTCGAAATGTTCTCTTCCTAAATCGTGTACATGTTTGATGTGCCCTCCCTCATCAAATCAAATGCTCGATAGTCCTTGTCCTCATGTCCCACTGATTTGCAAAAACTACAGAATAAGCTTCTTGGGGTACTTTGATATTTCTCTAATAGTTGGAACTCATGGGATTTATGTCCCCATTTCTTTCATATGTCACTATATCCTCCTCTTCGTAGTGGGTTTGGTACTCTGGCTACTAAGTATTGTGCAAAGGATGAACATTCATCTTTGTGGTGACCTTCAATCCTTCATTTGGTGCAACAAACATATTCTTGTTTCTCTTTCCCCTTTGTAATTTTTTGCCAATTGAATCGTTAGTGCAACTTATTAGTTCTACATTTGCGCCATTCCGTTGTTATCTCTGGCTAGAGAGGCTTTCGGTTTTATAGCAATTTCTAGCGTGTCAGACTGTGAGGTAACCTTTTGCTATATTAAAGGACTGCAAATTTGAGGTAACAAGCCTGTAATGAACCACTCTCTATGTTGTTGATCGGGTATTTGAAATGTCAACCTCCCCATCACATCTTTGAACCTCTGTTCGAACTCTCGTCTGGAATCAGTCTGTACTTGTTTGATCTCTTTGTGTTTAGTAATGTATGTGACTCTAAATTTGGTTTCTTGAATTCCTTTAATAATTATTCTATAATCAAAGTGCTTGTATGGCTTGGTATTGTGGCACTTTGGAGCTTCATGTACTCGACTAGCATACATCCTCTAAAGGTTGTTTCCAAGTACACGATCTTTGTGTCATCATCATGGACATTCTTTGCAGTCTAGATGGTTTCACATACAAACAAGTGTTTTTTTGGGTCTTCTGATCCAATTCCTTTAAACTTTAGTAATCTTAGTGTATTATCTACTCCTTCCATATTGTTGTATGTAGGACCCCTTCCCGGTGATACTGGTGGATTATGAATAATTGTACTACTACTATTGCTCTGGTTATTATTCCTCTACTGATTACAAGTGCTCTAGAAAGGTCTTTGAACATTGTCTCATATTTAGGTGACGCACACGAGGTTGTTGTTTCGACCCAGAACTCGGCTCGGGAAGGACTTACTAGTTCCTCTATCACTAGACTGAACTGGATATCTTCTTCTTCTCCCTCTGTCTGTTGTAATTTTATGATACAAACATTTGCGTGATGTTATAGGTACTCACTACGCTGCTCTCTCTCTTCAACCAAAGTTCTCGACTTCTTGTACCTTCTCCCACTGCGCAGAACTCCAAATTTGTCTTCTCTTTATGATATCCCTTCCTCTTCCTCCTACATTCTTAGTCTTCCCTTCCTTTGTCCATCTTTCCTACCCTCAAGTCATCTCCTAGCCAACAACCTCAGTCCCATCGTCATGACTTCCTTGTCACATAGAAACATCTTTATCCCAATAGCTAATGATTTTAAGAATCTTCCTCGTGGAACTTTAAATAAGTTTCTTTCTGCGACACTGTAATCCTGGGTACAATTTATGGAAAATTTTGTTATGTAGCCTCCCAATATACTGTCCAGCAAAAATTCCACTATGTGGGACGTCCTATAGTCTACTGAGTTCACTCGTCTCACTAGTTCAGGAGTCCAATTCTTTGGTGTGGCTGGTCTATGTCTACCAGTATTTTCCACAAATCTTTCCATCCATTCTGCTAAAATATTAGGAAATTCATTAAAAAAGATCACATGCAAGTCTATGTACAGATACCTTTGCAACCATTGCTTATTCTTTAAGCGTGGGTTTTTATTCTCCTTGTGAAAAAATTCTTGTTCTTTTTGTTTCATCCATTCGGTTATCTCCTTCCTTGTTGGTCTCCAAAACATTCCCTCACTTTCAGCTTTCAGGGCCCGACAACAAAACCATTTGTTGGTGCATGCATGAATAGGTTCAAGACCCTGGGATGAAGGTAATTAGTCCAACAAAACCCTACATATACCAACCCTTTCGGCATCACCTGCAAGAAGGCGAATTCTCACGTGACGTATCCTTATGGGGACTGCAAGAACTAAGATTCTGCAACGGTGAGGGAAAGAATGGAGGCATGCTCTATCATACCTGCATGATCCTTTCTCGCACTAAATCCTAGTTAATTTGTCCTCATTACTTAATTCTTTATGCATATCGGTCCATATTCACACCATTTGGTATTAAAGAATACAATTAAGACTATTATGCATTAATCTATCAACAATAACACTAATGATAAATATTCAACCATAGTATTTATGCAAGAATTATCGCAATACAAACATGAATAATCATTCAACAACACAATTAGACATAAAGTTACTTTGGTTCACCCCCTCCACACAAGATTTGTTNAATCTATCAACAATAACACTAATGATAAATATTCAACCATAGTATTTATGCAAGAATTATCGCAATACAAACATGAATAATCATTCAACAACACAATTAGACATAAAGTTACTTTGGTTCACCCCCTCCACACAAGATTTGTTTCTTTATTATATTTAGGGCATTTTGCTTGGCTCTGCGATACTATGGATGTTCAATACAAAAAATACTCTTCTTACATTCGTAGTTTCTGTACATACACACTATCCTATAGCAACAACCAAAAACTAAGAACCCTCTGGGATGTTTCTTTAACCATCCTCTTCTCCGACTTCGTGGGTCTTTTTCATAATTTATGCCTATTCTTCAGGGCTGTTTGCCCTCGTGTCCCACTGATTTTCTCGGATTTTGCCCTAACTGTTCTTTCTTGTCCCCTGTCCTCTCCTCTTTCTTCTTGATCTTGTTGATACTGGGCCTTTTCCCTGTTTCTCATCTCTTCTCAGTGTTCTTTTCCCAAAACTTCCTTCCCAACAAAAATCCATGATTTTGAGGAATAACTGAGAGCTCTAAGTGAAATAAAAATAATCATTCCCAACAAAAAGCCATGATTTTGAGGAATAACTGAGAGCTCTATGTGGAATAAAAATAAGGCGCTTTTTTTTTTTTTTTTGTCAGTCGGCAAATGCTGAACATTCCTTAATGAATTTATATTGTTCTATCCCTTCTTTATAATCAAGTCCGGATCAAACTTCGCTTCAAAACCATCGACAAACTTCTCGGAAGGAAACGTTTCGTCATTGCCCTGGTTGAATAGAGCCATTCATATCATGTTCGCGGATGACTTCGGCAACGTTATTCTCATCTCCTCCGACCATCGATGAGAATCGACGATGTTGTTCTCATGTCCTCCGATGAGATTCGGCAAGGTTCTTCTCATTCCTTCCGGGTAAAATTTCATTGCTCACCAGAAATGATTCGCTGCGATTTATGCGGTGTTCGCTTTCTCGAGGGAAACCCTCTACTACAGCATTGTAATCCTGCGGGTTCATCAGATTAGTTGCCCCTATGATGGTTGAATAATAAAAACTCTTTACGGAAAACAGTTGCCTTACCATCACCATCCAGTAGAGGAATGCAACCCAACTCTTGCGTAATGGCCATCAGGAAACTGTCCGTAATAAGGCAGAACCCTAACCCTATTTTCAACAAACTGATTTCATCCGTACTTCCCTTTTATCTTGAGTATTTTATGGCTTGCAAACCCTAATCGTAACAAGAAATCCGCTTTTCTAATGCTTCGCCTAAAACAACAACAGATAAAAATTTCATTTGACGTCGCATACTTAACACCTTCACGACTGCATTTATAGGGCGATTGCACGTGTTCTAGAGATAATATCTACAACTAGTACTGATAAGTGGAATCTTTGCAAAACATTGTCCACAATTCCAGAATGATGTAGCAAAAACGAGTTCATTTCCCTTCCCAAATGCCAAAATGAAGAAGCTTCAAATGCCACGGGGAATTTGCACGATTCGTGTCAAATTCCGACTACAAGCCGTGTGTCACCTTGGACAATAGGGGCATTAAGTTGTCAATGGGTGAGTCGATCGAACCGTGGCATAGCAAAATCGTGGAAGAATCTTGCCGGCCTGGTTTAGGGAAAAACTATGATTAAAGCCCTCGACCTTCAACAGTTTTGCTTATCAACTCGCCCCCAGCGGACTTCATTCCAGCGCGCCTTTGAAAATCGTGATAATATCGCTGACCGTTCGGGTTTTGAAGTTGATTTGCATTTAACATGGTGAAAAAAAACTTGAACTCAAATAATTCGCGTTAAAATGACCTAAATCCATGATACCAGACTTGAGCATTTTTTCATAAAACATCTCCCCTCAATCGGTTTTATGTGGGAGGCGATAAAACTAGTTGGCAAACCTCTTTCTGACGATGTTGGAGGAACCTTTCATAAATTACTCTTACGAAGTCAGATTCAAATACCATCTTTTGCACCATGAATAACACAAAGAGGCGCTCGTGGAGAGATAATTGTTTGTGCCATTTAAACATTTCATCATTGTAACGACTAACCAGGCGGGTTTGGGCGAGAAACCCCAGGTGACTCGTTCCAGCACATCCGGGCATCGGATTTCGTTTCCGTAAGTTTCTTTGGAATCACTATGGTGGAAATAATTTAATTGTCTTTGTTTTCGGGATGAGAAAATTATTTTGACAGATGCTGAAAAATTGGGATCAAGGTCATTTTTTGATGAAAGTTTGGGTTTCACGTTGGTTGATGATTCAACCAAATTAAATATTCTGAGTTTTTATGCCATTATGAAGTGATGCATTATAATCATGAAATTATAAATCTTCCAAAACCAATTAGTGTTAAGAGTGCTTATCACCAAGCAAGACCAATAGGTCTTTTGGTTAACTCATTTGATGCTAGGTGATGTTTTCACCATGAATATTTAGTCATAACATGAAAAAATCGAAAGCAAACAAGCTAGTACCATGTGTACGAAGAAAGTCACTCGCGACACTACAAACTTGATTACAAATGCAATCTGAAGTGGATCAAGTGAGCTAGGAAATTAGTGACCAAATGTATAGATAGGCGTGGAGGGTTTAGTCATTGGGAATTTAAGGATATTGACTGATGAGTGCAGCAAGAAAGATCTGAGCTAGGAGGAGGATGAAATAGGACTCAAAATGAAGGTAGGCCACGCTGGCATGGTCAACATTGACGAGAGGGAGAAGATCGTCATATTCCCTTGGCGATGATCAAGGGTCAACATATTTCCACTTATGTATTGGGGACGAGGGACGGAAACTTATCAACAAGTAGTGCATCGGTGAGGGGTTTGAACCTCATCAATATGCATTATATAAAAGCGAAAGGGGAGACCACTACCGATATGTGATGCATCGACGCGGGTGGAAGAGAGTCAGTAGATGAAAGGTGCATGCATAGAGACTATAATTGTGTGGAATCTACTAATGTGTCGGCATTGATAACGGGCACTTAACCGATGAGTAAGATGTGCGTCAATGAGGTTTAATGGAAGTGCACTCGCATGTCAGCCAAGGTCGAAGGATAGTGGTCTATGTATAGATGAAGAAATCAATGGCGTGCCAATGTGATGGTGGAAAAATGATGTGTTCACTGGTAAATTATGTATCGGTGCAAGAAGATGGAGCTTGTTGAAGTAAGGCTCGACGGGTTGACGTGATCTGAGGAGGAACTGGAAATGATAAGGAGGGAGAGTGTGAGGAACGCTTGGGATTAGTCATTTACAACAGAGAAAGAGAGGATCCTAGTAATAAGAATTGGAGGGGTGCCCAATTTCTTATGTTAAAGAGACACTAAGACAAAAAAATTGAGAGGTTGTTGTGTGTGCGCAACAGGTAGTTATAATCCAAAATTGATTCATGAGTAACAATTATATCCAAGTGTGAATCGATTTGACTCTAAATTATTTTGGATGTTGCATGTGTGAAATTTCCCTCTTCACACCTATGATTAATTGAGTTAAAGGATTTTTTTATGTGAGGGAGTTGATATTTGGTTGAAATCATATGCATGTAGGGCGAGGTCATGTTTCTGTGAATATAGGATAGGATGAACTAGTCTCAGATCTAATGAGATGTGAGATCAAGAACCAAGAACGAAGTTCCATTGAACTTCTCCATGATTTGAAGCAGTGGGGAATTGTGGATTTAGAAATGTGGTATAGTTTCCACGAGTATGAATTCAAAAGTAGAAGAGTTGATCGTTGATAATCGTAAGAGATCAAGACCGAAAATGATTGGTAACTAGACCAATCTTAAAGTTCTCGGTGGATTTATATTCCGGTGGGATGGTGGTAGTTGAAAAACCTTCAATCATACAATTAGTTGGATGAGTATTCCTAGTATTTGTGGTCAGTTAAACTAGATCAGACAAATGATTACGCGAGGATGTTTGAAGGAGGATTCATGGTGCTCGGTGCCCGGTTAAACCAAACCACAATAACCTTAAAAATGTGCATTCTTTTTGTGTTTCGATGGTCCCAGTGGTCAGTCAACAATAGTGTTAAATGATGAGAATTCAAGCCAGTTATGTGAACAAATTTAAGAAAGGGATAAGGGGTTTAAAGTTGATCGATTTCCATCATGTTTCTATCAGATTAGGAAAGTCCTACGTGTTTAAATGAAGGAAACAATATATATAGAAATAAGAATACATAGGTGCAAATCTTATAAGAGTTGTCACTGTGAGTAAAGAATTTATGCAAGAAAAGGAAAGTCAGGAAGTGATCCTTATGCAGTGAAAGGTGTAGGAGCGCAGATCCTTAGCTGTAGGAGCAACCAAGTGTCATAGCCACTATGCAAGCCATGTGCAAGAGACCATGGAAGAGAGGCATTCATTCTTTAATTATTGGAACATTAGGGAATAACAGACACCATACATGGCATACATGTGATGCATTCCCAAACCCTCTTGGCGACGACATCATCGAACCCTAGTTCCATTGCTACTGAAATTTGATCTGTTCTCGGGAAACATTCGAGAAGCTCACCAAAATCGCCTTGCTGAGAAAATCATTTGCAAGGGTGAGTAATTTGCATGGTTTTAAAAATGCAATCATCCATCACTCCATTGCGCAAAATGGTGTCCTTTGTAGCTTTCATGTTTCAAAAGATAGAGAGTGAAACCATAGTGAAGAATTTGCTCATTATTAAGATGTTCAACCAATGAAGTATATATATCTATTGAGTATTTAGAGATCACTTACATGTCTATCTTGGTTTTTCGATTCATGAAGCTTCAATGTCAATCCATGCATGGATGGATTTAGCTACGCTTTGTTGTGACTTTACTAAGGATGTTGGAGACATGATTCCAACACATGAATATATTTCCCGTGAGCATACCGATTATGTATTTGAAAGAGACGATACTGATTGGTCATGAGTGTGCTGGAATAATTGAGGAGGAGGAAGTGTTTTTGTTATAGCTTTAATTTCCACCTAATTGGATAGAAGGGAATCCAATAGAATATGAAATCCAAAGCACAGTTCTTGCTTGAGATTTAGGACTTTTTTTAGGGTTGTCGCGACACTCATAGGAGATAACATCAAGTGTCATGTGTAGTGCAACAAGTGATGATCTATGTAACCTTATACATTTAATGAGTTACCAAGAGCTAAGTGATGGGTGATTTATATATTTATGGCATGAGCCTAGGAACTTACATCATTCGAGTTTCTAATGGGTTTTAGAAAACCTAGAAGCTCTTCCAATCCTTTTTCAAGGATCTATATAATAAAAGAAAGTCTTGGGAAAGAGAAATGAAGAATCATTTGTAGAATTATGTTGTCTAAGTGTAGAGCTGATTTTCCTATTCACAACAACCATATATCAGATTTCGTAGCCTAATCAAGAAGCCAAGGAGAAACAAGGAGTAAGGATCCAAAGGGGAGTGCATCAACATCTAAGTTGTGAAACTTCATGTATTCTCTATGTTTTAATCAATATATCATTGATTCTCCCCAAAATTGTTTTTGATTATTTCGTAAATGTTTGTATTTGATCTTATGAGAAATAGATCAAGATAGATCTAGTGAATTTGGTTTTCCTAACACTAGAATGATAGTATATAGGTGGTTATTTGTATCCTTGTGTGCAGGAAGTAGATTGCAGGAGCTGGAGCTAGAGCTTAGGAGCTACAATATCCAGGACAGGGAAGGACAACCATCGGTCTAAAGGTATGATCAATGACCTTCTTGGTTAAAAGGAAAATAATTTTCTTGCATCTAGAAAATCTATAGAAGTCTAGACCCACTATTTGTTTAGGATCAATAGGTAGATCCTATGGATATATACTTATCATACTGGTGAGATCTATCTGATAACAGAACTGGCGACTCCGTTGGGGAAGAATCTTTGATTCTTCTCTAGAATCCCCTACCAAATTTCCCATTATTTTTATGTTTGTGACTTAACTTGTCTTCCCTATTATTTTCTAGAGGTCAGATTTGATAGATCTAAAGTAGATCCATTTTTTCACAAAAAAAAAAAATATTGTAGTCATCGCATGTTGCAATTTAAGGGACACACAATGATCATAATTGGTTGTCACGCCTGTGTTCAATGACGATCCCTAAAAATTGGGGGTAACAAGAGGTTTACATACTTCTGAGATTAGATTTCATTAGTATGGATCCATAGGTATATGTTGATATGTTTTGCAAAGATCTTGTCTCTGTCTAAGTTTTATTGAGACATAATTTTCCTTCATTTACTCTTTGGAGAATGATTGTGTGGTCTTTTTTTGGATCTCTTGGATAGGCCTATTGGTTGTTTGGTGATCCTGTTAATTTTGGAAGTGAACCAAACATATATGAATAGATATGGTAGTTTCTGATGTGATTGATTTTGGATTGTCCTTTTGTTATTATTATCCATTGCTAGATCTATCCTTTTAGGCAATCTTTTGGTGAGATCTTGGTATAAACATTGGAGTGGTTTCTCTCACATCACTGTCAATTTCCTACAACCCTCTGCTTGCTAAATTTGTTGGTTTTCAATTTGTATTATGTGTTCTTGCATAGATTATGAATATTTTTTCATTACATTTGGAAAAGTAAAAAAAAACTAAAAAAAAAAATCATGCTTGTGAGATTTTGAAGCCTTAGTCTAAAGAGTGCATTGGTGGATAGTTTGGTTTGAATTACTGAAAGACTTTTGGATTCGAAATGTTTGTTTGGTTGTTTGGTGTATAATATTGCATTTTCAAATTTACAAAGAAAAATGTTATCTTCTCCCTCCTGTAGCTAAAATTCATTGAATTGAATGAATTGCATTGCTTGGTTCAGTCAAGAGTCAAACATCACCAAAATTTTCATCCATCTCTCATTGACGTAAATAACAACCATAAAATAAAATTGTGTAATCTAAAATCAATTAGACATTTTTCTTTTTAGTGAACCAACATTAGATAGGCTTAGGGCCTTGGAACAGGATTGGACAATAAACTCTCCAAGGCCACAAAAGTGAAACTTAGGAGTCATTAAATAGTGAGAAATCCATTCTTGCAACCAATGTATCAGGATCCTCCTCCAACACAAGAGTTAAGTAGGAGTTCGTTTCGTGTCTTATGATTTCCCCATCGAGTAAAAATTATCATCGTTGACCAATTGGACTATATAACTCTGGATCTCCACAATGCTACAATAAATGATTTCCCTTTTCTAGTACATTCTAGTCTTGATATTGTAGGAGTAGGTCTCCTTAAGGATTCTTCGCTCATGGGGGTTTTCCCTTACTTACTCCCACCGTCCCGCAGGTGGCCATGTTAAATATGATTTCGACTCAGGTGCAACAATCCTTAGAATCATTTGAACCTTTGGTAGTACTTGGTGTAAATGATCATAGTTTGTTGTCTCTGTCAAGCTCATTAAAGAATGAAATAGACCCCCCTCCATTCCAATCGAGTCTCACTCTAGATCACGTACTTGAACCTTCTTTTCCTCTGCCTTGTGAAAATGTTCCAATTAGTAACCAGACACCTAAACGAGGAAGGAAAATAATTTGTCAGAGGAAACAATGCTTGGGGGTAGGTCTCTAGCCACTGGGCATCATGATGGAGCAAACCCATTAGCGTCTATCATGCAAGTTGGGGGGAAAAAATCTCTAGAGAGTCATGCTGCTAGGAGTAATCCCCAATTGAGTATCGTTCCCATCATAACATAGTAGTCTTTTCTAGAACGATCTTAGTATTTGTTCTTTCTTGCGCTCATAAATACATTAGAATAAGTTGTCGACCTCAGTTTTTGTTCTTTCTCGTGCCCATAAATACATGAGAATAAGTTACGGATCTATGTATTTGTTCTTTCTCGTGCTTGTTAATACATGAGAATAAGTTACCAAATATACTTTTATCTCTTTTTCAGACTCATAAAAGTTATACAAAAAATGAACTCTCTGGAGTCTCCTTTAATCTCTTTTTAGACTCTCTAAAAATGAAAATATTGTTGAGCGATATTGTTGTCTTTCACACTCGTTAGAGTGAATTAGAAAGCAGATCTGTTGAGCAATAGTTTATTTATTTTTCAGTCTCATCACACTATTTACAAAAAAGGAAAACTCTAGACAAGAATGATTAGAAGAGTTATCCTAGGTATCGTTTGATACTGTTTCAGACCCTGGGGACTAACTTTACAAAAAATTCAATTGTGGAGTCTTATTTATCGAATCTTTTTAGACTCTTGAAATATGAAAATACCATTGATTTTTCTTTCCTTGGACTCGTAAAATCTACACAAGGATGGACCCATATGGGACACAACCCTTCCTTCTTCAGGTTTTTTAAACATGTGAAGATGGGACTCATCGAATATGAGTTAACTGAGCATTTTTTGTCCTCCTTCAGCTCACTAAAAAACAAATAGGTACTCTCCTATATTGGTGGGGGGTAAATTTGAGAAGTGGGTCAATTATTTTATCATTATGGTAGCTTGATGTTTCCCTTGGACATGGAATTTTTTTGAATCCCATGTGTAGTCATACTCTTTTGACTCCTTCAGAAGAGTTTGACTCCTTTCAGTCATACTCTTTTGATCGTTAGGGTTTTGAAGTTGATTCTGAGCAGAAAAAAATGGCCAAAACGCGCCAGTGAACGACTTCCCACAAACACGAAAATTACCATCTATCTTATCGTGAAAATACACTGTCATGGTCGTCTCGTTCTTATTCAATGAGTTTTTTCAACTTAGGAAATTTGGGCACTATTAGCTTTGTGCTATGTGATGTTAAAGTCACGTTCGAAACATGCTGGGACAAAAAAATCCAGCCATGTTAAGGGTTGGTGTGGTTCAGGCTTGGTGCGATCCCACATGTCATGGACAAACTAACAAACAATATATATATATATATATATTAAAAAATATTTTAAATTACAATGAATTTAGATAATGATACATTTTAATTCTTATTTCAATTTTATTGAAGGTCAATAGTGAACAACATTAATAAAGGAAAACTTTTTACTAATTTAATTAGAAAATGAGAAACAA
>ML782016.1:261625-287078 GCA_009831015.1 Picea engelmannii | reverse complement strand
TTAAAATAAAACTTTACATATATAAACTTCAAACATCTTTGTAAATTTGAAACATTATTCTTTTTCTATTGGAAAAAGTTAAATAGTATTATTCTTGTAATATAAAAATACAATAAAAGTTAATGATATGTTTGGTTGATAACAACAAGAACAAATGTTTGTCATGGATAGGGTATTGATTTATTTTACTTTCATGTTTAGTCTAAGCTTTAAGAAAAACATACATGCATTAAATTCTTTTCATATCCACAACTAGAAGGTGAGTATTATTAAGTTTTTTTACTTAATTAATTTTTAAAATAATATTAGTGTACTTTAGTCTTTGTTTTATAGTGATATTTTAAATAAACATAATGAAAATATTTGTAATAAATTGTGTATTTGTAAAATGGAATAAAAATATTTACATTTTAATTTAATACAATTTTAATTTAAAGTTCTTTATTTAAGAAACTTGTTTCCAAGCTTCCATTTTCTTGATGTTCAAGCTCCTTAAAAGTTCTCAAATTCCCAAAATAGTTATTAACCAATTGGAACCTTTCCTACCAATTCCCAAGCTCCCATGACGAAGAGAATGAGTTTTAAAGATGCTGGAAATGCCCGTTCATATGCAACTATGATTTATCCATTTCTGTGATAATTATATATTTAAATTCAAACAATTTAAACTTAATTTAGATTTGCATTTAACATGGTTAAAAAATACTTGAACTCAAATAATTCGCGTTAAAATCACCTAAATCCGTGATACCAGACTTGAGCATTTTTTCATAAAACATCTCCCCTCAATCGGTTTCATGTGGGAGGCGATAAAACTAGTTGACAAACCTCTTTCTGACGATGTTGGAGGAACCTTTCATAAATTACTCTTACGAAGTCAGATTCAAATACCATCTTTTGCAGGATGACGCAAAGAGGCGCTCCTGGAGAGATAATTGTTTGTGCCATTTAAACATTTCATCATTGTAACGACTAACCAGGCTGGTTCGGGCGAGAAACCTCAGGTGACTCGTTCCGGCACATCCGGGCATCGGATTTCATTTCCGTAAGTTTCTTTGGAATCACTATGGTGGAAATAATCTAATTGTCTTGTTTTCGGGAAGAGAAAATTATTTTGATAGATGCTGAAAAATTGGGGTCAAGGTCATTTTTTTAATGAAAGTTTGGGTTCCACACGTTCATTGATGCTTCAACCAAATTAAATTTTCTGAGTTCCTATGCCATGATGAAGTGATGCATTATAATTATGAAATTATAAATCTTCCAAAACAACCAACTGGTGTTAAGAGTGCTTATCACCAAGCAAGACCAATAGGTCTTTTGGTTAACCCATTTGATGCTTTCACCATGAATATTTAGTCATAACATGAAAAAATGGAAAGCAAACAAGCTAGTACCATGTGCACGAAGAAAGTCACTCACGACATTACAAACTTGATTACCAATGCAATCCGAAGTGGATCAAGTGAGCTAAGAAATTAGTGACCAAATGTATAGATAGGCGTGGAGGGTTTAGTCATTGGGAATTTAAGGATATTGATTGATGAGTGCAACAAGAAAGATTTGAGCTAGGAGGAGGATGAAATAGGACTCAAAACGAAGCCGGGCCACGTTGGCATGGTCAACATTGGCAAGAGGGAGAAGATCGTCGTAGATTCCCTTGGCAATGATCAAGGGTCAACATATTTCCACTTATGTATTGGGGACGAGGGAGGGAAACTTATCAACAAGTAGTGCAATGGTGAGGGGTTTGAACCTCATCGATATGCATTATATAAAAGCGAAAGGGGAGAGCGCTACCGATATGTGATGCATCGATGCGGGTGGAAGGAAGGAAAGCAGATGAAAGGTGCGCGCATAGAGACTATAATTGTGTGGAATCTACTAATGTGTCATCATTGATAACGCGCACTTAACCGATGAGTAAGATGTGCGTCAATGAGGTTTAACGGAAGTGCACTTGCATGTCAGCCAAGGTCGAAGGATAGTGGTCTATGTATAGGCGAAGAAATCAATGGCGTGCCAATGCGATGGTGGAAAAATGATGTGTTCACTGGTAAATTATGTATTGGTGCAAGAAGATGGAGCTTGTTGAAGTAAGACTCGATGGGTTGACGTGATCTGAGGAGGAACTGAAAATGATAAGGAGGGAGAGTGTGAAGAACACTTGCAATTAGTCATTTACAGAAGATTAGTCATTTGCAGAAGAGAGAGAGAGGGTCCTAGTAATAAGAATTAGAGGGGGGGCAATTTCTTATCTTGGAGAGATGTGTGCAACAGGTAGTTATAATCCAAAATTGATTATGAGTAACAATTATTTCCAAGTGTGAATCGATTTGATTCTAAAGTATTTTGGATGTTGGATGTGTGAAATTTCCTCCTTCACACCTATGATTAATTGAGTTAAAGGATTTTTTTATGTGAGGGAGTTGATATTTGGTTGAAATCATATGCAGGTAGGGCGAGGTCGTGTTTCTGTGAGTATAGGATAGGATGAACTAGTCTCAGATCTAATGAGAATTGAGATCAAGAACCAGGAACGAAGTTCCATGAATTTCTCCATGATTTGAAGCAGTGGGGAATTATGGATTTAGAAATGTGGTATAGTTTCCACGAGTATGAATTCAGAAGTAGAAGAGTTGATCGTTGAGAATCGTAAGAGATCAAGACCGAAAATGATTGGTAACTGGACCAATCTTAAAGTTCTCGGTGGATTTATATTCCGGTGGGATGCTGGTAGTTGAAAAACCTTCAATCATACAATTAGTTGGACGAGTATTCCTAGTGTTCGTGGTCAGTTAAACTGGATCAGATTAATGATTACGCGAGGATGTTTGAAGGAAGATCCATGGTGCTTAGTGCCCGGTTAAACCAAACCACAATAACCTTAAAAATGTGCATTCTTTTTGTGTTTCGATGGTCCCAGTGGTCGGTCAACAATAGTATTAAATGATGAGAATTCAAGCCAGTTATGTGAACAAATTTAAGAAAGGGATAAGGGGTTTAAATTTGATCGATTTCCATTATGTTTCTATCAGATTAGGAAAGTCCTACGTGTTTAAATGAAGGAAACAATATATATGGAAATAAGAATACATAGGTTCAAATCTTATGAGAGTTGTCACTGTGAGGAAAGAATTTATGCAAGAAAAGGAAAATCAGGAAGTGATCGTTGAATAAATCAACGAGCCGCAGTGAAAGGTGTAGGAGCGTAGATCCTTAGCTGTAGGAACAACTAAGTGGCATAGCCACTATGCAAGCCATGTGCAAGAGACCATGGAAAAGAGGCATTCATTCTTTAATTATTGGAACATTAGGGAATAACAGACACCATACATGGCATACATGTGATGCATTCCCAAACCCTCTTGGCGATGACATCATCGAACTCCAGTTCCATTGCTACTGAAATTTGATCTCTTCTCGGGAAACATTTGAGAAGCTCGCCAAAATCGCCATGTTGAGAAATCATTTGCAAGGGTGAGTAATTTGCATGGTTTTAAAAATGCAATCATCCATCACTCCATTGCGCAAAATGGTGTCCTTTGTAGCTTTCAAGTTTCAAAAGATAGAGAGTGAAACGATAGTGAAGAATTTGCTCATGATTAAGATGTTCAACCAGTGAAGTATATATATCTATTGAGTATTTAGAGATCACTTACATGTCTATCTTGGTTTTTTGATTCATGAAGCTTCAATGTCAATCCATGCAAGGATGGATTTAGCTATTCTCTGTTGTGACTTACTGAGGATGTTGGAGACATCATTCCAACACATGAATATATTTCCCTTGAGCATACCGATTATGTATTTGAAAGAGACGATACTGATTGGTCATGAGTGTGCTGGAATAATTGAGAAGGATGTGTTTTTGTTATAGCCTTAATTTCCACCTAATTGGATAGAAGGGAATCCAATAGAATATGAAATCTAAAGCACATTTCTTGCTTGAGATTTACGACCTTTTTTAGTGTTGTTGCGACACTCGTAGGAGATAACAAACGATAATCATCACGTGTCATTTGTAGTGTAACAAGTGATGATTTGTGTAACCTTATACATTTAATGAGTTAAAAAGAGCTAAGTGATGGGTGATTTATATCTTCATGGCATGAGCCTAGAAACTCACATCATTCGAGTTTTTAATGGGTTCTAGAAGATCTAGAAGCTCTCCCAATCCTTTTCCAGTGATTTATATAATTAAGGAAAGTCTTGGGAAAGAGAAATGAAGAATCATTTGTAGAATTATGTTGTCCAAGTGTAGAGGTGATTTTCCTATTCACAACAACCATATATCAGATTTCCTAGCCTGATCAAGAAGCCGATGAGAAACAAGGAGTAAGGATCCAAAGGGGAGTGCATCAACATCTAAGTTGTGAAACTTCATGTATTCTCTATGTTTTAATCAATATATCATTGATTCTCCCCAAAATTGTTTTTGTTTATTTCGTAAATGTTTTTATTTGATCTTATGAGAAATAGATCAAGATAGATCTAGTGAATTTGGTTTTCCTAACACTAGAATGATAGTATATAGGTGGTTATTTGTATCCTTGTGTGAAGGAAGTAGACTGCAGGAGCTAGAGCTAGAGCTTAGGAGCTACAATATCCAGGACAGGAAAGGACAACCATCGGTCTAAAGGTATGATCAATGACCTTCTTGGTTAAAAGGAAAATAATTTGCTTGCATCTAGCAAATCTATAGAAGTCTAGGCCCACTATTTGTTTAGGATCAATAGGTAGATCCTATGGATATATACTTATCATACTGGTGAGATCTATCTGATAATAGAACTGGCGACTCTGTTGGGGAAGAATCTTTGATTCTTCTCTAGAATCCCCTGCCAAATTTCCCTTTATTTTTATGTTTTTGATTTAACTTGTCTTCCCTATTATTTTCTAGAGGTCAGATCTTATAGATTTGATAGATCTAAAGTAGATCCAATTTTTCAAAAAAAAAAAAATTATTGCAGTCATCCCATGTTGCAATTTAAGGGACACACAATGATCATAATTTGTTGTCACACCTGTGTCCCATGACGATCCCTAAAAATTGGGGGTAAAAAAAGGTTTACATACTTCTGAGATCAGATTTCATTAGTATGGATCCAGAGGTATATGTTGATATGTTTTGCAAAGATCGTGTCTCTGTCTAAGTTTTATTGTCACATAATTTTCCTTCATTTACTCTTTAGAGAGTGATTGTGTGGTCTTTTTTGGGATCTCTTGGATAGGCCTATTGGTTGTTTGGTGATCCTGTTAATTTTGGAAGTGAACCAAACATATATGAATAGATATGGTAGTTTCTAATGTGATTGATTTTGGATTGTCCTATTGTTATTATTATCCATTGCTAGATCTATCCTTTTAGGTAAGTTTTTGGTGAGATCTTGGTATAAACATTGGAGTGGTTTCTCTCGCATCACTGCCAATTTCCTACAACCTTCTACTTGCTAAATTTGTTGGTTTTCAATTTGCATTATGTGTTCTTGCATAGATTATGAATATTTTTTCATTACATTTGGAAAAGTAAAAAAAAACAAAAGAAAATTCATGCTTGTTAGATTTTGAAGCCTTAGTCTAAAGAGTGCATTGGTGCATAGTTTGGTTTGAATTACTAAAAGACTTTTGGATTTAAACTGTTTGTTTGGTTGTTTAGTGTATAATATTCCATTTTCAAATTTACAAAGAAAAATGTTATCTTCTCCCTCCTGTAGCTAAAATTCATTGAATTGAATGAATTGCATTGCCTGGTTCGGTCAAGAGTCAAACATCACCAAAATTTTCATCCATCTCTCATTGACTTAAATAACAACCATAAAATAAAATTGTGTAATCTAAAATCAATTAGACATTTTTCTTTTTAGTGAACCAACATTAGATAGGCTTAGGGCCTTGGAACATGATTAGAGAATAAACTCTCCAAGGCCACAAAAATGAAACTTAGGAGTCATTAAATAGTGAGAAATCCATTCTTGCAACCAATGTGTCAGGATCCTCCTCCAACACAAGAGTTAAGCAGGAGTTCGTTTCGTGTCTTACGATTTCCTCATCGAGTAAAAATTATCATTGTTGACCAATTGGACTATATAACTCTGGATCTCCACAATGTTGTACAATAAATGATTTCCCTTTTCTAGTACATTCTAGTCTTGATATTGTAGGAGTAGGTCTCCTTAAGGATTCTTCTCTCATGGGGTTTTTCCCTTACTTACTCCGACCGTCCCGCAAGTGGCCACGTTAAATATGATTTCGACTGAGGTGCAACAATCCTTAGAATCATTTGAACCTTTGGTAGTACTCGGTGTAAATGATCATAGTTTGTTGTCTTTGTAAAGCTCATTAAAAAATGAAATAGACCCCCCTCCATTCCAATCGATTCTCACTCTAGATCACGTACTTGAACCTTCTTTTCCTCTGCCTCATGAACATGTTCCAATTAGTAACCAGACACCTAAACGAGGAAGGAAAATAATTTGTCAGAGGAAACGATGCTTGGGGGTAGGTCTCTAGCCTCTAGGCATCATGATGGAGCAAACCCATTAGCTTCTATCATGCAAGTTGGGGGGAAAAAATCTCTAGAGAGTCATGCTACTAGGAGTAATCCTCAATTGAGTATTGTTCCCATCATAACGTAGTAGTATTTTCTAGAACGATCTTAGTATTTGTTCTTTCTTGTGCTCATAAATACATTAGAATAAGTTTTCGACCTCAGTCTTTGTTCTTTCTCGTGCCCATAAATACATGAGAATAAGTTACAGCGATATGTATTTGTTCTTTCTCGTGCTCGTTAATACATGAGAATAGGTTACCGAATATACTTTTATCTCTTTTTCAGACTCGTAAAAGTTATACGAAAAAGGAACTCTTTGGAGTCTCCTTCAATCTTTTTTTAGACTCTCTAAACATGAAAATATTGTTGAGCGATATTGTTGTCTTTCACACTCGTTAAAGTGAATTAGAAAGCATATCTGTTGAGCAATAGTTTATCTATTTTTCGGTCTCATCACACTATTTACAAAAAAGGAAAACTCTAGCCAAGAATGATTAGAAGAGTTATCCTAGGTATTGTTTGATACTTTTTCAGACCCTGGGGACTAACTTTACAAAAAATTCCATTGTGGAGTCTTATTTATCGAATCTTTTTAGACTCTTGAAATATGAAAATACCATTGATTTTTCTTTCCTTGGACTTGTAAAATCTACACAAGGAGGGACCCATATGGGACACAACCCTTCCTTCTTCAAGTTTTTTAGACATGTGAATATGGGACTCATCGAATATGAGTTAACTGAGCATTTTTTATCCTCCTTGAGCTCACTAAAAAACAAATAGGTACTCTCCTATATTGGTGGGGGGTAAATTTGAGAAGTGGGTCAATTATTTTATCATTATGGTAGCTTGATGTTTCCCTTGGACATGGAATTTTTTTGAATCCCATGTGTCGTCATACTCTTTTGACTCCTTCAGAAGAGGACGCTTGGTTGTCATCTTGATCCATGTGTCGTCATACTCTTTCAAATCCTTTTAAGAGATCCATTGGTTGTCATCACATCATCATACTTGGTATTTTTGATTTGTTGAGTCAATGTTTCCAAGTCATTCATTGTGTTGCCATATGTTCAAGGGAAGTGAACCTCTACATTTTCAAGTCTGTGTCAATTCACCATCAATTGATCCATCATTATTCATCACTATCCTTATTCATTTCATGTTGATGATGGGGGATACATCATGGACCTCCTTCGACGAGTCTATTTATATTGACATTATCACATTATTTGGGAATTAGACTTAGAAACCAATCAGTACCTTGGATCTTGCATGCCTCAATGGTGGGTTTCCTGACCTTTGAAAATAAGTTTTACATCATTGATCCATGATCAATTGATTCCATGAGTGTTCTGCTTCAGATAGTCTATTCACATTTCATGGAATGTACTCGAAGTACCTTGGGAGTCATTTTCATCATTGGTGATTTTCCTTGCACTCGTTAATGGTTTACATCATTGACCATAAATCATGTGGTTTCTACCATGTTTTATGTCAATACCTCTATTCACATGGATAGATTTGTACTATTCAGGATCATGATTGAAGACCCTAGGGGAATATTCAATAAACACTCATTTTTTTTTATCTTCGTTCCCTAGGCTTCGATCGAGATTATGAAGTTGTCATATATACTGTGACATAGATCCACATTATATTGGTTTGTGGCTATGTTCTATCATGTTGTAGCTCCATTGTGTACAATATCGTGGCTACACTTTGATCGAGTCATTGAGATATGGATCCACATTGTATGTTCAATGGCCATATCATTAATCAATACTTTCATGGATCCACGGTGCATTGGTCAATGACCATGCTTTGATTTTAGATTATTCTAAGTACTAAGTATGGGTGTTCCAACCTCGGGGATGATATATGTATATTGATGGGTGTTTGATTGTTTTTCCAATAGGTATTATGACTTCAGTCCCTTGATTCCACATTATTACAAAGTGTTTAGACCATCTTTTTTCTCCACCGATCTCACACTTTCAGGGGAATATATTATACACCATTTTGTCACCCTTTTTTAAGTGTCACACTTCACTTTGCTAAGTGTCACACTTCACCCTACTTGGTCACGTTAGTGTCGCAAATTCCATGGTCCATTATACTAAGTGTCATACCTTATTTTTCAAACTTTCCTAATTGTTTCCACCTCAACACCATGCATGAATGATTCATTATAACTCCTTGAGAATCAGGAATATGAAGCCACCTTTAAACCCTAACAATTTGGCCTTTTTCACTTATTCCTTACTTCATTTGACCATGGTCTCTCCTATTTTTAGTCTGGGGGAGCGAACATCCCCTTGACATAGTGTTAGGGGAGTTACCAGTTTTTTCTATATACCCTATAGGGGAGAGACCACACAAATTTGGTCAAATCCCGTGAATCTATGGGCATCTTTTTAGGACTTTGTAGATGGTTCTTGGTTTGTTTTATTTTTTTCATCAATATATGATTTGATTCTCCTTCTATCATATCTTGGGAGAAATAATAACCATGAATATAACTCAAATCATAACCTAATCCACCTTATCCTCAACCATGTTCCTAATTTACCCTAGTGGTTAACCCTTCCTGCATCTATATAACCAGGCCATTTCAAAGTGAGAGGGGGATGAAAAAAGAAGGGATACATAAAACCTGTGATCTTTTGAAAGAGATCCAAACCTTTGTGCATAATATGAGTTGGATTCATGTTCAAGGGTTGAAGAAGGAATCTTGGAGGATTCCAGCATCATCAGGTTGTAAACCTCTTGCTTTTCGTTAATACAAAAACTTGGCTTAATTCTCTTATAATTTCATGTTCATTTCTTGTCTATTTTATTACTTAGTGTAAGTTATCAATGTGTAGGGTTTTTATTACCTAATCATAGATAGTAGTATGAGAATTATTCTTTGTTATTTGAGGCTTGACTTCATGAGAGTGTTGCTTGGATTAGAGCTCAACCATTGGAGTGGTGAGGACAAACGTCAGAAATTAGGTGCACATACCTTTTCTCCTTCTCTCTCAACCCTCCTACAAGGAAATATAATAGTTAGGTAGGAGGATGTTAGTGAAATTTTGTTATAGTTTGTCTCACTTGTAGGAAACCCAAGTGAGGTGAACTCAACCTATCTACAGGGGGAGAATTCTCAACACAAATATGCTAATATTGGAGCACCAAGGTTTCATGGTCAAAATTATGTCTTCTGGAATAAAAGGATGAAAACCTTCTTACAGGAACAAGGATTTGATTTTTGGCAGTTAGTAGTAGATGGATATGCAGTGCCAACCACTCCCCCAACTGACAAAGATGGAAATAAACTCAGTGGAAAAAACTCAAAGGCTAATGGAACCATTCTAAGCAGTCTGGATGATTTAGTATTTTTCAAAGTTATGCATTACAAGACTGTAAAGTATCTTTGGGATAAAATTAAAAATATTTACAAAGGATATGCCAAAGTCAAAGGATCTAAGCTTCAAACCCTTAGATATAAGTTTGATCAATTTCATATGAAGGCAAATGAATACATTGCAGCCTACTTTCTGCAAGTTGACAAAACAATGAACACTATTAGAGGACTAGGATAAGAATTTGATGAGTCAATGGTCATTCAAAAAGTTATAATATATTTTCCTATGAGATTTGATCCTAAGATAACATCCTTGGAATAAATAAAATATGTTGACAGTTTGAGCATGTACGAGCTACATGGAATGTTCAGAACTTATGAAATGCAGATAGAACAAGAGAACTCAGTCATGAAGGAAGTAACATTCAAAGAATCCAATAAGACAAAGATGCAGAACAAGAAAAAGTCAAAACCAGATTGCAACTACAACAATGATTTGGAGGAAGATGAAGAAGTGGTAAACTTCATAAGAAAGTTGAAAAGAGGAACCGAGAAGTACAAATGTATGCTTCCATTGAAATGTTTTAATTGTTATGGTATTGGTCCTTTTTCTTATAAATGTCCTTATGCTAAGAATAAAGGTAGTGATGAATGTTGGAGTTAATTCACACACACATAGGATTTATTTTTCCTAAGGTTTATCCTTGTTTATTAGTCATTATTCAGTCTCCTATATTTTAGGAAGAATATTCCTCTAAGGAGAATATTCTATTCAGTTTTCACTTCAATTTGACTAGTTAAGTGGAGTCTAGATGTTCCATTGGTTTTGTCACCATGCAACATTGGGATCATCACTAGGTAATGCACATTAGCCTTGGTATCATCAACATACTAGTGCATTACTCTTGATTCCCTGATATCCTCCTCACTTCACTATGTTTCAGTCAGTTAATTGAAGACTGACAAACTAGTTAACTCAACTAGGTGGTAGTTCACTCCCATAACTTTTCGAGAGAATAGACTAGGTGGCAGTTCACTCTCGTAACTATTGGTGTGTGTCCAGATCACTCTAGAGCACCAATATGGCACATTTTCTTCTCCTCCAGTGCACATTGGTTGAGTTATACATAGTATATCATGTGTAAATTATTCATTATTCATACAGTTAATGAGAATTCTTCCATTCTTTCTCTCTTTCTTCTTCTTTCTCAATTTCTCTTTGCAAATGCGTGTGTTATTTTCTAGCCAGATATATTATGTGCAGGTTCAACAGATTTACATGGTATCATATCCAACAGAATCCTAATAAAAATATACACCAAATTATTTTTGCAGGTACCGAAGATTGAAGACAACGAAAAAATGGAATTCCCAAAAGAATTCATTCTTACACCTTACAATTAATTTTCATGGAAGGAGAGAATAATCATGCATATCCAAACCAGAGGATTGTACATGTTAACCTAGAATACATAGACATAACTGACATCAACCATATAAAAATCCAAGTATCTAAATCGAATGGATGAAGCATTCAGAACAATTTGTTGTCTCATCTCTCTCGATCTCCTTTTTCACATATCTTCCTGTAAAACCCCCCAATTAAGCATGGAACACCTTGGAAGGTCTCTTTGGAAAATAGGATGATATGAGGGGACACATGCTTTAGGTGGAATTTCTCACATTGGACCCAAAAATATTCGACAATCTCCAAGATTTCTTTACAAAATTCAAGGATTTACTGTCGCAACTCAAGGCTTGCAAGGTTGATAAATATAAGGAGAAAAAAATGGTTCTCACCATTATCTCCAAACTTTTTCCAGAATTATCCATGTTTGTATCCATGTTCCATTCAGTCAAATTCACCTCTGGATCCACCTAGAATATGCCTTCTCTTGAGGAATTTATCGAATCCTTGACACACGAGAAAACCAAGCTCATGAACATGGGAAAAATCAAAGGCCCAAAAGAGCATGCACTTACTATGAAATATGGAAGCCACAAATATAAGAAATCTTAAGATAAATACAAAATGAAAACTCATGCCAATCCAAAGAAGGAAGGGTACTCAAAACCCTTCATCGAGGCCTCTAGATCCAAAAGTGAAAAAGGGAAGAAAAGGGGAGAAATTCTCATACTCCCATAGAGGATTCCATCGAGAATCCATATGCATGCAGAAAAAAATAGATCTAATGAATCAAATAATTCAGAAAAAGAACCTAGGAGATCGCATCCACGAGGGTGACAAGAAGAAGAAGCTACAATATTAGAATCCCAAGAAAGGAAATTCTAGCCATGCCTTGATTGCCATCAACTCATCTCTTGATGCTTGGATAGAACATTCAGGAGTATCACACAACATGGCTGCCAAAAAAGAAGTATATTCTTCATTGGATGCATGCAAAGGTCCTCCTATACTGATGGGGGACAACTCTCCAGTCGAGATCGTTGGAAAATGAAGGATTGAACTCACCAACAGAATCTTCGAGAATGTATTGCACGTTCCCAAACTTGTTGTCAATCTTTTCTTCACATATCAGATAATGAATTTCGGCACCAGAAAGAAATTTATATTCACACCTAATGCAATGGAAATCTATGAAATTCAAACCAATTCTATGGTTTCTACCGGTGAGGTAAATCATCAATCTAGATTGTATACATTTTTTGAATTTATTGAAGCAGATTTTTATTTACTACTTACCCATGTTGATGAAAGTAGTAGGATATGGAATGAAAGGTTCATGCATTTGAATTTCAGATATATGCAACAACTTAGAAAGAAAATATTGGTTGATGGTCTACCATACATCCATTTCTCCAAAGAATATGTGAGGGATGTGTTCTTGGAAAACATCCTCAAGAGAAATTCAACAAAGGAAAGACTCAGAGAGATTCCTCTCCTTTAGATCTGATCCACTGACCTCACGGGCCCTTTTCCGGATCCATCAATCAACAAAGTGAGGTATGTTCTCATTTTCAGTTATGATTTCTCATGTTTCACATGGATTTACTTTCTCAAGCAAAAATCAGAGGTCTTTCAACACATCAAAGATTTCAAATCCCTTGTTGAGACACAGTCTGTAAAGAAAATTGAAGTCCTCCAAACTAATAATAGAGGAGAGTATTTCAAACATGAGATACAAAATCATTTTCATGAGGAAGGGATTCAATTGCAACACATAGTTCCCTATACTCTGCAGCAAAATGGAGTTTCTTAGAGGAAAAACAAATCTCTAAAAGAGATGGAATCTTGCATGTTACATGCAAAGTCACTTCCCTAGAGAATATGGTTCGAAGCACTTAATTTTTCAAACTACAACCAAAAATAATCTACCCATAGATCGGTCGAGGATAAGACCCCCTACAAGGCTTAGAGCGGCCTCAAACCGGAAGTTACCCACTTTCATATTTTTGGTTCACGTGCATGGGACCAGATTCCCTCTAAAAAGAGGAAGACACTTGATCCACGGAGAAATGGGTTTATTTTTTTTGTATACCCTGACAATGTGAAGGGGTATAGACTTATTGATATTTCCTCGGACCATCTCATCATTGATATAAGTGTCCAATTCGAGGAAAGTGTCTCGCATGCACCTCAACAATTGAATGCAGACACCTTGTTTCTTCCAACCGTCAGAGATGATGAGCATGCACATGCCTAATCATCTTTAGATGAGCTTTTTGATTCAGAGGATTCAGATGATCTAGATATAGAGTCAGTATTGTCAGATGCAGAACCAGAGAAGAGGCCCAAGTGGGCCCATAATACTCTTCAGGATGCAGGGGATCTTGTTGGTGATCTAGCCGATACTAGGAGGACTCAATCTGATTTTGAGGAGCCTCCTCTTTCACTCACTTCCACTTAACCATTTCCACCCAAGCATATTTTATTGGTTCAGTCTTCAAATCCATAGTCTTATGGCGAGGCTGCCAGAAATCACTTTTGGGAATCCGCCATGCATGAGGAGTACAACTCTCTCCTCGATAACCAAACTTGGGATATGGTTCCCCTTCCTTATGGAAGTAAAATTTTTATATGTAGATGGGTCTACAAGACCAAGAGTGCAACATATGGACATATTAGAAGATACGAAGCCAATCTTGTTTCCAAAGGCTTTTAGCAGATTCATGGCATTGACTATGATGATACCTTCACTCTAGTAGAGAAGATGGATTCCATACGATTGGCACTTTACATTGCAGTAGCCAAGGGATGGGAATTCTATCATATGGACGTGAAGAATGCATTTCTTCACGGTGATCTCTCTGAGGAGATCTATATGGAGAAGCTCCAAGGATTTATGCAAGATTCCTGTTTGGTCTGTCAACAGAAGAAATATTTTTATGGCCTCAAGCAAGCTCCGAGAGCATGGTACACCAAGATAGACTCCTACATGTTATCATAGAACTTTGTACATTGTAAATCAGACCTGAATGTATACATGCTGAGGATGACTGATTCACTTCTACTCTTAGTTCTATATGTTGATGATTTGTTGATCATTGGTTTCTCGACTTCAATGATTGTTGCAGTCAAGAGGATTCTGCATGACCTGTTATTGATGATGTAGATGGGTCTACTACACTTCTTCCTTGGAGTGAAGACCACTCAGGATGCATCGGGAATCAAACTATCTCAGGCCAAGTATGCATGAGATATCCTTGAGACGTTTCACATTACAGACTACAAGTCTTCTCTGACTCATTTCCTATCAAGAGTAAAACTTGAGGATGTCAAGGACACTCCACTGGTTGACATCACACTGTACAGAAAACTAATGGGGAGCTTGTTGTATCTCACACACTCCATACCAGACCTTTCCTATGGAGTTGGCACAGTTTCCAGGTTCATGCAGGAGCCACATGAGCTACATTGGAAGGCTGGAAAGTGTATCCTTCAATACGTACAAGGCACCATCATCTTTGGGATTCATTATGTAGCAGACTCTACATTGGATCTCATTGGGTTCACTGATTTTGATTGGGATGGCTATAACACTGATCTCAAGTCCACATCTGATTACTCACTTAGTCTTGGTTTCGGGCCTATCTATTGGTTGAGCAAGAAGAAATTTTCTATTTCTATATCTCTATCCGAGGTAGAGTACAGAGGGGTAGTTAACATAACCATTCAGGCTATGTGGCTACAACATTTTCTCATTGAGTTGGGAATTCAGTTTCATCCGTTGATCATCATTTGGTGTGACAACCGGAGCACTCTCAAGTTCTGTAGAGATCCGATTTAGAGGCAGCAGATGAAGCACATCGATATTCACATGCACTAAATATAGGACTTAGTACATGGGGGGATCATCAACCTACAGTTCTATCCTTCAATGGAATAGACGACAAACATCTTCACCAAGACCTTCACTGAGCAGAAGGTCCATTCTCTACAAAGTCATATTGGAGTGAAGGACACATTTGCCTAGAAAACATCATTTCTTATTTTTACATACATTGTACCTTGAGGGGGGGCGGGGGGGTTTCCCATGAGTTTTTCCCTCTTTCCTCACTTTATTTCAGTCTATCTTTTGTATTTGGGTACCTAACATGGCATCATTGACGGGACCCATTCTTTATTTTCACCATAGTGATGTTCATGGGGGATGTTGGAGTTGCTTCACACACACCTAGGATTTATTTTTCCTAAGGTTTTTCCTTGTTTATTATCCATTATTCAGTCTCCTATATTTTAGGAAGAATATTCCTTTAAGGAGAATATTCTCTTCAGTTTTCACTTTAGTTTGACTAGTTGAGTGGAGTCTAGATGTTACATTGGTTTTTCCACCATGAAACATTGGGATCATCACCAACTAATGCACATTAGCCTTGGTATCATCACCATACTGGAACATTACCCTTGATTCCCTGATCTCCTCCTCACTTCACTTTGCTTCAGTCAGTTAACTGAAGACTGACAAACTAGTTAACTCAGTTAGGTGGCAGTTCACTCCTGCAACTTCCTGAGAGACTAGACTAGGTGGCAGTTCACTCCTGTAACTATTGGTGTGTGTCCATATCACTCTATACCACCACTATGGTTCATTGAATTCTCCCCCACTACGCATTGGTTGAGTTATACAGAGTGTATCATGTCTAAATTATTCATTATTCATATAGTTAATGAGAATTCTTCCATTATTTATCTCTTGCTTATTATTTCTCATTTTCTCTCTGCAAATGTGTGTTTTATTTTCTAGATAAATCTATTATGTGCAGGTTTAACACATTTAATATTAAGAAGAATATCCTAAGAAGAAAAATAAAAATAAAAAAGGAAACAAGAGAAGTAACAAAAATAAATTCTTCAAGAAAAGTTTTTATTCAAAGAAAGACAACTCCTCATCAAATGACGACGATAATAGTGACAATGATTCAGAAAGATCAATCTTCATGGTAGTATATGATGATGAATAATATTTTGAAGAAGAAGGCGAAGTTGATCTTAGATAAAAATTAACTAGTGCCTTAGAAGAACTGAGAAAAAAAAAACAAAAAAACAAGTCACTCAAGGTAGAATTAAAGATGAAAGAAGGATCTCAGAATTCCAACTTAGAAGAAATCGATAAGATAATCAAGAAGTTAAAAATATAGGTATAAGAAGACAAAAGAGTTGAAGAAACACTCAGAATATAGTTAAAAGAAAAGGAGAAGATGATTGAAAGCTTGAAACAAGAAATAGTCACTTTAAGAAAAGATCTTCAGAAGAAATATATGCATAAGAATAGCACCAATATATTGGATGATATCATAAGCAATCAAAGGCCATTTTATGATAGGTCCAAACTAGGATAAAACCAGATGAAAACCGACATATGTTTGAGCTACATTATGAAATAAAAATAAGTAGAACAAAGAAGCTATGCATAAATAGTCAGAGGTACTATCAAGAAAGAGGAATAGAGGAATACTGAAGAAGAAAATCACATAGGAATTGGACCACCTAGAATATTAATAACATTGAATCGCCAATCAACAACATCTTAAGAATAAGAAGGGTTCAAAAGAGAAACACCAATCAAAAGATCTCGTACATCTAGGTATCAAACTATTTTTCTTGGTTTATGTTATTCGTGTAACATTTTTGGACATAAAGCTACAAATTGTAGAACCTATGCCAAGAACAGAAGAAACTATGAAGGTTATTCAACCAACAATTATCCTATAAAGTCACATGAAGCACTGAACAAAAATCACAACATTTTTGGTTCACTAAGAAAATAAGTAGAGTGCTACAAGTGGAACAATTTTGGACACATGGCTAAAGATTGTACATTGATTGTTCCTCCAAGGGAACCAAAGTATAATATCAAACTAGAACCAAAAAGGATATGGAGAATGAAGTAGCATCAATTAAATGCTGAAGAATTCCCACTTTCTCTAAAAATGCAGCACAAGAAAAGTGGGTGGTATGTCGACAACATATGTTTGACGCACATGCCAAGTGAAAAGAATAGGTTTTTAACCCTAAAGAAGGAACAAGATGGATCAATTTTATTTGGAAATGATAACTTAGCCAAAATTATAGGTAGAGTAACAATTAAGATTGGAAGAAAATATGTCAAGGCAAAAAAGTTTATATTGGTTGAAGATATGAAGCAGTGATCAAGGACACAAACTTTTGTTTGACTCAGAAAAATATGAGATAAGGAAGAAAGAATCAGGTAAGTTGGTAGCTACAACTATAAGAACCCAAAACAACATATATGTCCTGAATGAAATTAGGAAGAAAATATGTTTCTTAGGAAAGGAAAATCAAAGTTGGTTTTGGCACTGAAGAATGGGTCACATGAACTTTGATAACCTTGTCAAAATCAGCAGAAAGGAAGCAGTGAAAGAAATTCTTGAGATTTCAAAGCCAACAAATACTCTGTGTGAGCATTGTCTAAAAGGAAAACAAACCAAGACCAAGTTCAAATTAAAAGAGTACTCTAGAAAAAAAAAACCATTGGATATTGTACACATTGACCTATGTGGACCTACAAGAACGAAGGGATTAAATGGAGAACAATATTTTGTGCTACTGGTTGATGACTACACAATATTGACTGCAGTTTTCTTTCTCGGGAAGAAGTTAGAGGAATTCGATAACTTCAGTATATACAAAGAGATGGTTGAAACTGAGATGGATTTGAAAATAAAGTTTTTTATATTAGACAATCGAAGAGAGTTTACATCAAAATAATTCATGGATTTTTGTGGCGAACATGGAATAAAAAGACATTTCTTAGCAGCCAATACACCTCAACAAAATGGATTTTTCGAAAGGAAGAAAATAAAATTACAAGAAATGGGCAGAACCATGTTGAAAGATTCCAAGTCGAGTGACATATTTTGGGAAAAAGTACATACAACAATTCATATCCTGAATAGAGGAATACTTAGAAGTAACAATGATAATACTCCCTACGAGCTATGGAAAAGAAGACCGAAAAATGTGAAGCATTTCATAGTATTTGGAAGAAAATGCTATATCAAAAGAGAAGATGGTAGGATTGGTAAATTTGACTCCCGAATTGATATGGGCATACTGGTTGGGTATTCAAGCAAAACCAAAGCATATAAATGATTTAATCCAAGACTCAAAAGAATAGTGGAAATAATAAATGTAACAGTTGATGAAAAAAATGAATGAAAGACCGAACAAAGAAGAAAATATTCATAAGAGGAGGATGAAGAAGAAGGTCTAAAAGAAGAAGAAGAAGAAGAGTATCCATAAGTAGATAAAGAGTAATATGAGTAGTAGATACCTCCCAATACACCAAGCCAACGAGTGTAGAAAAATCATCCACCAGAACAGATCATTGGGAATAAACATGTAGGAGTTGAAACCCGAAAAATAATACTTTCACCCAAACAAAGGTATCTAACATTGTTATCCACAGTTGAACCAAACAGTTTTGAAGAAGACAAAAATGATGAACACTTGGTCAAGGCTATGAATGAAGAATTGGATCAGATACAGAATAATGACACGTGGGAACTGGTTCCAAGGTCGAAGAACAAGAACGCGATTGGTACAAACTGGGTTTTCAAGAACAAGTTGAATGAGGATGGACATGTAACCAGAAATAAAGTAAGGATAGTATGCAAAGGATATACAAAAATTGAAGGTAAGATTTTGAAGAGACATTTTCCCTATTTTCCATAATGGAAGCAATAAGATTGATCTTAGCCTATGCATGTTCTAAAAGAATAAAGGTATATGAGATGGATGTAAAATCATCCTTTCTAAATGGAGAATTAGAAGAAGAAGTATACATCGAACAACCTGAAGGTTTTATACTATCAAAAAAGGAAGATTATGTTTGCAGGTTGAAGAAAGCATTGTATGGACTCAAGAAGGGCCCCAAAACATGGTATTCAAGATTGGACATGTATCTATAGCAACAAGGATTTAAGAAGGTGAATGTAGACAAATATATATATATAAGTGGATCGAGACAATATATTGATAATTGAAGTTTATGTAGATGATATTATCTTTGGAAGAGATGAAGACGGGATGAGTCAAACGTTTGCCAAAGACATGTAGAATGAGTTTGAAACGTATTTTCTCAGTGAGTTGACTTTTTTTTTGGGATTACAGATATGCCAACATGATAAAGGAATTTTCATCTCTCAAACCAAGTACATCAGATAAATGATAAATAAATTTGGAATGGAATACTGTAAACCCGTAAACACACCTATGCAGACCAATTACAAATTGAACAAGGATGCATATCAGATACTCTACAGATTGATGATTATCAACTTACTCTATCTGATATATTTAATATTGTATGTGATGTAATCATTTGGATGGTTTGGGAGATTTAAAGAAACACCGAAAGAAACACATGTTATGGAAGTAAAGAGAATATTCAGATATCTCAAAGTAATACAAGATTTTGGATTATGTTATCTGAAAAGGAATGAACTATCTTTGGTCTCCTACAAGATGCATATTGGGCATGAAACATTGATGATAGAATAAGTAAAAGTGGAGAAACCTTATACTTAGATGATTTTTTGGTATCATGGCTAAGAAAGAAACAATCATCGATATCATTTTCCATAGTAGAAGTAGAATATATTGCAATGGCAACATGTCGCACTCAAGTTCTATGGATGAATCATACCTTGCAGTATAACTAGGTGGAATATGATGATCCTATTTCAATACTCTTTGATAACACTAGTGCTATCAATATCTCTAAGGACACAGTAATGCATTCCAAGACAGAGCACATTCTGATCAAGTTTCACTTTCTACGGGAACAAGTTAAAGAGAAGAACATCAAGCTAGAGTACAATGGGACAAAAGAGTATATTGAAGATATCTTCACCAAAACTCTTTCAAGGGAGACTATTAATTATCTTCGAAAAAAACTTCAAGTATTTCATGCCCCACAATGATCCACATGACATTAGGCACAGTAAGACAAGGGAAGAGAAGTAGAAGACATGACGAATATAGTAAATAATATTTTGAATAATTTTCATATACATCAGATATTTACACGAGGAAGCACCATGAAGAGAAACCAGAGGCTTGCAGACAGGGGGAGAATCCAAAAGGATAATTATTCTTTTCCATTTATGTCAAAGTGGGAGAGAGAGAACAAAGGCATGGAAACGTAGAGAAATAATAGTTGCATGGAGACAGGGGGAGAATCCAAAAGGATAATTATCCTTTTCCATTTATGTCAAAGTGGGAGAGAGAGAACAAAGGAATGGAAACGCAAAGAAAGAATAGTTGCATGGATATAGGGGGAGAAATGTTCATAGGGGTAGCATGAGCAGGAGCATGAGTGTTACCATTCCATCATTGTTTCCATCTGTTAGCGCTGGAAGTCGCTTATGGATTTCTTGCAGAAGCAGAGCCCAACGCCCATCAGATTTTATGTCACGGTTTGATAGATGGGTGATCAAATGGGTAGAGACTCGAATAGGTATCGCTTCAAAATAGGAAATGTATCTGATAACAAGGAACAAAGGAGGTCTTGACCCAACTTCAGTCAGGGAGTTTATTTAAATATGGGCAGGCGGAAGACTTGGGAGAAGAATGAACAAACTATCTCAGGCAATAGGCCTTTGGGTAGCTCGTAGAGGAAAAACTCTGAATACAAGATCCGCTTGGTTCAGGGCTTCAAGAAACTGAAAGGAAGACTTGACTAGATCCTCCAATTCCAAGTCATTCAGTGCTGAGAAGTTCACAGGGACTGTTTAGAAAAACACAACTATTACAGTGATCCAACATACATCATCCTATAACAGTCACAACTCGACTGGATCCTCCAATTCCGACATGATCTAATACATCATACACAAAGATATGAAAGAAACTGACATTCATCAGGCAAGAAGTCTCAAGAGTCCAGAAATAACTAGAACACAATTCTTCATTAAAGTTTTTACAACTAGGAGTCTTTCTCAACCATCGATGCTTACAAAAATACCAAGACTGAGTCTATATACTCAGGAAAATTCACCTCACAGAGGCGTGTCCAATCACCCAAATTTTGGTGTCCCTTCAGTCAAACTCGTACTGATATATTTTTCTTAAGCGCCATCTTAACTATGCATGGCTCCTGCAAGGAGGGTAGTTGAACCATTAAGCATCGATCTAGTGTGTGCAGACTTTCCTTTCTATTCAAAGATTTTGGCATGGCTCCTCGGAAGAATCGGTACACAGGACTCCCTTTGAGAAGACTGCTTGCCAGATTCTCCATACCTCACATTTAATGATTGAAATGAGGTCTCAACCACCTACTCTTTCTTTCATTAACTCCGAACAACACACAGGATCGAAGTCAGGCTGAACTGGGCTTGGAGGGCATGGCATTCCCTTCTGTGTAAAAACCCGACGCTTTGGCGCCTTTGCATAACTATATTCCTTTCTCAAGTGACCGCAGGATGTGGCCCTGCGCTTACTCCCAAAGGTGATTTCGGCGTTTCGGGGTTCGCGGATAGGAGGGAGATGGTTTTCCCTCCTTCAAAATTTCCATAGGTGAAATGTCGGGATGGTCTAATGGTCGCCACGCATTCCTCCGGGATGAACAGCTGAAAATGTGTCGTGATGTCGCGGGGCCCAGCTTCGGCACTTTCGACGCTGTTGGGGTTCGGGGTTTCACGATGTTCAAAGACATAAAACCTTCACCCTTTTCACTCGTGATCATCGAAAAGCCGACGTGACCAGATCTAGTGCCACGTGCCCTTTGGGATGAACAGTTGTCATCCATTTCTGAACATGTTATGGGCACTATCCATTGTGCTAACCTTGGTGCAGCTTTGCTAATTGCGATTTCCCACCCACCACTGATCTGATTATAAGGATGGATCTGGACCATTGACACTATAATCCTGCCTGCTCGCTTGATTTTAAGTCCGAAAAGGACTTTTTTTGTGCGTCGCACTTGGGCGCTCCTCGTGCAACCTGCAGACCTGGATGTCCTGGTGCCGAAGACAAGTAATGTTGCTAACACCATCAATGCCAAATGGGGATATTGTTGAAATATTAGTTGTTATTTATGTCAACCCTTGAATAAGTCTGGTATCCCCAAAGGTATGGTTATGGAAGACAAAGTTCATCAAGGAAAAAATTCATGAATAAAAGTGTAAATGAAGGTAACCCACTCATGGATGGATATTCTTGATCGTGTCATTTTCGGTGATAGGTGGTATGCCACATGGTTCCTCATGGTTGAGGAGTTATGGACTTGTGAAGTTAGAAGCCCAAAAGAATGGTTAAGAAACCCCTAGTTGGTTACAAGTCAATTAATGTAAGGGTAAAGTGGTTGTAACAAGAAAGTAAAGAAGTCCTAAAATTAAGGAAAGATGTTACCTAGAAAAAGTATATATACACCTCAAGAAGTCATTCAAAAGTACATTCACACATTCTTTCTATTGAATATCTTCTTGTGAGTAAGTGATATTTTGACAAGTTTGTGACAGTGAAATATGAGCTAGCGAAGAGTGATAAGTGTGGGAGTTTTGGGATCATAGAAGAGAGATAGGATTTTCCAAGGAAACCCTAATTTGGTTGACCTCCGTGGGTCAAACATCTATTATCCTGTGAGGAACCCCCATGGGTCGCTTAGTGCCTTTCATGTGAGGCCCCATGTGACAAGATGAATTAGTCCCACGAGGACAAGACATATTTGGGAGTCTGTTAGTGCCAAGTTTTTGAATACTGAAGAAAGGCTACAGGTATGGAAAATATTATATCAGGTCAGCGATAGGACTACATATATTTTTATGTATATGATTTGAAGGTTACTTGTTGGTTTATCTATTGTACATGCTTGAGGCATGCTTGGTATATTGTTGAGGCATTAACACTTGATTGAGTTACAACTTGGATACATGGTTAAGTGAGGTGTACTCTTGCATTTGGTTTGGTAAATGACATATTCTTGAGATGTCAATATATGGTTGAGGTTTACTATTGGTATATGGTGGCATATGCATGAGGCACATGAGGCACTTCATTCCTGATATTTTGCATGTCTATTCATGATTGATGCTATGGTATATGGTACAGGTTTTACATATTGATGCTCTAGTATATGGTACATCATTGATACATGATTACATACTCATCATTGATGTTATGGTATCTACATTTAGCATTTCTTATGGTGCATGATTGATGCAGACTGGTACATAGTTGATGCATGGTATGGTACATGTTTGGCATATGTCAGGGAACTAACCTCCATAACTCCTCACATAGGTAGAATAATATAATTTCATGTAATAGAGTCCAATATTAATAAGTCCTAGCAATAAGGAAGAATAAGTCAAATGTAAGAAGACCTAATAGAAGCTTTCGCTTCTAGAAGGATATTCCTCTAGATGGTTCTTTTGGATAGATAGATTTAGTATAAATAGGAGTAGAGGGTATGACAAATCATGTCTTGGATATTATTGTAATATATATTTTCTCTTCTAGAGGTTTCCCCATCAAAGAGGCAAGTGAACATTGCTATCATTAATCAAGGTGCTCTTTCTGGTGTTATTCAGGTATTATTTTGGTATTGTTTTGGTTATATCATTGTTTCTCTTCCATTTCTATGATAAAATATATTTTTTTTGCATACTATTTTATATATGGAATACTACAAGTGGTATCAGAGCACCTTCCTCAACAAAAAATTGTGGCTTAATTTTTTTTTTAGGGTAGAGATGTATTATGGCATCTTAAAGCTACATAGATATATCATTTAGTGCATAAATCCATGGTCGAGGAATCATACACATAGAAACTACAAGTGGGTTTTAAGTGCATATATTTTGGCCACCCTTGTAACCCATGTTGCTACCCCTTTGAGTGGTGGCACATCAGACAACACCTGTATACAGATCAACCTAGATATCCTGAAGCTTGTTGGGTCCTTCGTTTTGATGGATAGAAGTTGTGCACATCATATTGCAGATTCATTTTGGAGAATAGAAGTTGCGCAAGATACTGAGGAGATGGATAGTGGACTAAAGACAGAAAAAAAAGAGGTTGGAAGGAAAACACAACATCATTTTTGAGGAAAGAAGTTACAACACTATTGAGAAGAAGAGAGAAATCATGGGTTCTCAACCAACAAACCTAAAGATCGGGTTATATATATGAGACTGATACGATTGTAAAAGGTTGTTGTTGTTGTTGTTTTCGTTGTTATTGTTGTTGATTATTACTGATATAGGGTGTTGTTGTTATTGTTGTTGGGATGAGAGTCACTGTTGTAAGGGTCTATACTATTAGCATAGCTAAGTTTTAGAGATCTGGGTAAGAACTAGACTATCAATGTATCGGAGTTCTATATCAATAGGAATGTAAAGGAGAAAGATATTGTAACATTGTCTCATATCTGATGAGGAGCATCCTTTGACTACTTGTGTATGAGAATAAAGATGTGAGAAGAACCTAATATGTTAATATAATTGGAGGTCCAAATTTTGGATATATCTTGTGTATTTCATCTTCTGAATGTCTTGAATGTTTCTTTATACTATATTTTATGTCTGATATTATTCAATTGCTCATTATGGATGATGACACAACTCTGTTCTCTTTATTCTTAGCTAGGATATTTCCAGAACTATTACAGGTTTAATCTATCTTGCACAAGACTAATGTGAATCTTGATAAATCAGATGTATGTCTTGTTGGATCATGTTGTCATTGATGCCAATGGTTTGATTGATTGATGTCATTGATTGATATCAAGTGATTGATTGCTGTCAAAGGATTGATTGATTGATGATTGATGTAATATAATATGTATTGTCCTTGATGAGAATGCATAGATGAAGATGGATCAATGAGTTGTCATTGATACATGATGAAGATGGATCGATGTGGTTCCATTGGTATATGATGCATTGTTGGAAAAATATATAGATGAATCATTATTTTCTTATCAAGATTGATAAGGTGTAGAAATGGATGAACTCCAAAGTGGTCCCCTTATGGTGAAATCCCTCACGGGAAGACGCTTTACGAATTGAGTTATCCTAGAAGAATGGTTGGAGGACCCATGCTTGTATGAGGAATAACGAGATGAAGA
>ML782016.1:206129-226643 GCA_009831015.1 Picea engelmannii | reverse complement strand
CCCCTTTTGTCGACATCAGCACACTTTTCCAGAAGGGCGACAGTATCTTGATTCTCATTCTCTATTTTAATGAGAGATCTCGGACGACACAGGGTGAAACACCATTGCTCCCTGCTGTCGTTGGCCCCCATAACATTCGACGCGAACACTCTCTCATGTTATGGTGGGTCTTACTTTGCGACTGTTGCAGTTATTTTTGTCATTTGTCGAAGACCTCTGAACGTGGTAGGGCCATCAATGCCCACATCATCGTCGTTGCTTATTATAGCGATCATTGCCAGTTATTCAAAGTATGTTCCTTTGCAGAATTGTCTTCTGCCTTTATCATTACCTCCCCCGAGGGCGCTGCAGTTGTCTACACCATCACTTCCATCATATTTTTTCAGAGTTACATCACACGAGCATGGGGCATGCCCGCCTCATTTGTACACAGTTGTATATTTTTTCTCCGCACGTCTCTCAGAAGGTCGAGATACCGGTTCCTTCTGTCTCCAATGGATCGCCCCGAACAGTCCCACTCTTGCTTTCCCTTACAACCACATTTTCAGTAGAAGAAACATTGATGGATTTCGGCTATATGTATGCTCCTAACCTCATCCATTAGGGGGCATCTGTTATCACTGAAATTTCGTCTGCACATGGCGACAAGAACTCCACATCATCAAAACAGCAATGAAGTCACTCATGGCACTGAATTAATTTCACAGCACTCCAGAAGGGCAAAAAACTATACAAAGTAACCAAAAATTGAAGGGCTCTTTACAGCAGCTCGATGCGCGTGCACATGCGCGGGACAAAAATGTGTTACTAGTGCATGCGCACTCGACGCGCGACTGTCAACACAAAAACCCACGCATCTTCTAATACGGCGCATTAATTGCATAGTTCGTCCTCCCGACCGCCTATGGACCAGCCCCCAAGATGATTTGACTCTCAAATCAGAGCCAGCTCTGCAAAATCGACAGATTAATGACCTAAATAAACCCTAATGCGCCCCTATTCACACTTGGAGAAGGTTACGTGACCGCCCGTGAAGCTGCTATAAAAGGCCATGAGGGTACACTGTTTTGGGAAGGAATTCTAAGCACTGTTATGTTGTTCATATGGTTCAAGGCTCCTCCTTTGACAACAAACCCATCAGCTGCATCACCCAGAGTTCTTTCACTACCGTGCGTAGTTCATTTCATTTGTAAGGAAAGCATTGTGTTGAGGGCCCCGAAGAGCCTTCCGCTGGAGGGAGAAGGAACCCCTGGTCTCTTTCTTTAGCATGCTCTGGTTTCATTAATACACCAGCCTGAAACCATTGATGACCCTTGTGTCTTATGTTTGATGTTTTTGTTTATTTTCGCAGTGTTATTTGCTTTCAGTTGATAGTTAGATTGTAGTTAGTTTTTAATTTCTTTAACCCTTTGCTCCATAGCTGTTCTTCCCTGCCAGACCCAACAGGGTATGCAAGCACTCTCCATTTGCTCACCTGGTGACCATTTGAACGCGAACATATGTGTGCCTACATATTTTTCTATTTATCCATTTATAAGACCCCATGAACGTGCCAATCAAGAATCATTGTTTGTTGTTAGCTACCCTTTGATTTTGAATTTTCTGGAATTGCACATACCCTGAAATATTTTCGTTCCCTTGTCACAAAGATGACCACAAATCATGCACCTTATAAAAATTTCAGAGATATCATGCTAAGAGAAAAAATAGGCCAAAGTTCATCTCCCAAATAAGAAATCTTAGATGAGTCATGTGATCCTAAGATCGAAATCTTTGGGGATGTCAAGGGGAAGACATAGCAAGTGAAACTTTTGGATGTTAATATGATGGAACAAGTATTGTTTCCACAGATGAACATTACCATGTTATGGGACTTGGTCCTATATATAATGGGAGGCATGTAGTTTGTCTCAAAGCCAGAGTTGATCATTCTATTCAACTCCACAATTATGCACCTCAAGGATCAACAGGTCTTTGGGACCACTAGCAAGGTTGCGCGGTGCAAAATGTTTTCGATCAGTTGAATGCATGATAGAATTTTATGGATCAACTAAAGATATTGGATTCATGCAGACGACATCCACCAACTCACCAGATTATCTCTCGAGGGTGAGGATGTGTCCAAAGTATTTCAAGGCCTGAGCAAGCACATGAAGAAGAAAGGTGAAGTTATCATGTGCAAGAAGTCCCACACACATAGAGGTGGATGAACAATGAAGATTAACCCAATCATTCCAGAAACGGTATGGACAACCTACTATGTAATTATGATCAAGTTCATGTGTTCCTAATACAAATTTGAATGCACCTTAGATGCTCTTTCAGTAGCATTTTTATGCATAAATGGAGTTGTATTTAATTGGTGTAGCTACCTGCTAGAGGAAATCCTAGTCACTTGTGAGGATGCTCAGCAAAAAGGAAGAAATTTCACATATGGATACCTAATAGTATCATTTTCAATGTGGAAATGGAATCCACCCATGGGAAGACCGTTGGCACCAGTGGACAAAGGTCGCTTTGCAAAAATGTTTGAGTCGTGGAATGTATGGTCGAATCAGGAGAAAATGGAGTTAAACAATGTCTCATTTGCAAAATGGTACACTCTATTAATCGATGCAACTCAACAGTGGTTCATAACATAGGATCTGTTGAAACTCAAAACTTGAAACACAACCTTTGTCTTGAATCACCACAATACCCTTGTTTGGCTAAAGAATGTGAAGCCCTAATACTTCCACTCCAGGTTTCTCCCCTTTTACCTTGATGAGGAAGCATTTGATAAATAACTCATGTCATGGACTCTCATCAAGTGTAATCCATGCAAGTCTGGCATGCACTACCTCTTTCCTGCATAGCTCCTGAAGAAAAAGGGGCAGGAAGAAGTTGTAGGGACAAGATCCACCCCAGCAACAAAGAAGAAAAAGGTCCAGATGTCAACGGACTTAGAAGAAGAATATGGTGTGGAACCTCTGGAGCACAAGAAGAGGATGTTGCTTATGTTTCCATAGCTCCTAGATCAATCTATGTTATCAGGTAAAGATACCAATGACATCCTAGCTGTTGCTTTTATAGGGGATCCCTCAATCAAGAAATCTTGAACATGTATCTCTCTTGTGAATATCTTGAATCCACAACCTATATCCTCGATTGTACCTTTTACTAGAGCAGTTTCTCGAGATTCCAAGACTGTGATTAACATCACATATGACCCCAATCTAGACACCACCACCTTCAAAACCAACATCACTGAGAAACCTCCATCACCAACACAAGATCCATCACCACCAAAAGACACAACCATTTCATCCCAACCCACTTCACCTGAGCCCATGCAGCTAGATCTCCCCGACCCACCTGAGAACATACCAAAACATACTATCTCCCTGAGCTAGTTAGTTGTCCCATCGGTACCTATTCTAGGCACTGTTCCTTCGAGGGAGAGTCAGAAACAAGAAATTCCACTTGAGAGTTAGAAATAAGAGATTGCACCCCTCACTTCAATACCGAAAGTCCTAGGCACCCATAGTCCTCTCTCAACATTCAATGTTGAGATTCCCATCAGCAGAAGTGGAACTCTAGAAGTTTTTTTACAAATGGAGGAAAGAGCATAGATGGTTCAGAAATAACCTCAAACTACATTGGGGATGAGTGAAACATATTTTAAAGAAAAATTCGATCTAGTATTCCAGAACCCACAACCATGCACAAAACTACTGTAGATTTGTCTGGCCAAGACATAATTTTTCCCTCTACTTCCAATGGCTCTAAAGTCTAGAATTGCACATGAACACATGAAGTTGTAGTTCATGTGCAATTCTAGTTTGCGCAATATGATGTGCACATTGCAACTTCATTTTGGAGAAAAACAATTGTGCAAGCTACTGAGGAGCTCAACAACAGACTAAAGAAACAAACAAAAAGCAGTTGGAAGGACAACACAACATCAATTTTGAGGAAAGAGGTTGCAACAAGATCAAGAAGAAGAGAGACCTCCCTGGTTCTCAACCAACAAACCTAAAGATTGGGTTATATATATGATACTGATATGATTATAAAAAAAAATTGTTGTTGTTGTTGTTATTGTTGTTGATTATTGTTGAGCTAGGATGATATTGTTATTGTTGTTGGGATGAGAGTCGCTGGTGTAAGGATCTATACTGTTAGAATAACTAATTTTTAGAGATCTAGGTAAGAACCATGCTATCAATGTATCATAATTCTATATCAATAGGGATGTAAAGGAGGAATATATGGTAACATTGTCTCATATCTGATGAGGAGCATCCTCTCACTACTTGTGTATGAGAATCAAGATGTGAGAAGAAACTGATATGCTAATATAATTGGAGGCACAAATTTTGGATATATGTTGTGTATTTCATATTCTAAATGTCCTGAATGTTGCTATCTATTATATTTTATGTCGAATAATCTTCAATTTCTCATTATGGATGGTGACACAACTCCGTTCTCTTTATTCTTAGTTAGCATATGTCCATAAATGTTACAGGTTTAATATATCTTACGCAAGACTAATATGAATCTTGATAACTCAGATGTTTGTCTAAGTATTTTCCTTACCCTTCCCTCTCTTTCTTGTCTTGGTTTCACTTTGAGTGAGACTTCTTCCTTTCCGGGAAGATGAAAATACCAATGTTCTAGACTACTTCAGTACCTTTTGTTGGTAACTTAATAAGGACCCTGGTCTAATCAATTTTACACCAACAAAGCCCTCCATAGATAAACCGATTGGTTTCTTGACTTCTATAGTGCCATTGAGAAAAACACCCAAGAAGATACTCTCTAGTACCTAGGTAGTCGGGTAGTATGAATAAGGGCACGGTCTAGCCTCCTTAGTTGGTGCCTTGAGATATTGGGTTGATTACTACTGTTGGACCTAGCATGCATATCAGAGAACTATATCATAGGGAAAACTCCTGTTTGTAGAAACCCTTTATATCCTACCCCTCGGGATGGAAACAAAAATAGAACAGATAAGATTTGTTGTCGCACAATTGTTCCTTTTGCATTATGGTTGTGAAATTACTACACATTTCTTCCTATTAAGCATTTGGGAATTCTTTCGCTACAATATTATTCAGGTCAGATTACAATTCCGTAGGAGTTAAAAAAAACTGAGTATAATGGTCCCACCGATAGACTTATTTGGGACCTATCCACTAGATTCCTCTCTTCGCCTCGATTCTAGTGATACCTATCATTTTTCTTACAATTTTGTTTTGTGTACCCGACCCTTATCCAACACCCTTATTTGGCCTCCATCCCATTGGATCCCCCTTTTCTCCCTAATTGCAGTGGTACCTATCATTTGAAACCCTTCTTCTCAGTGGTCCCACCCACCCCTCCAAACCCCTTTTGTTTCCCATATACCATTTTCCTACCCATTTTTCCAAATGGCCACCACAAGAGCACAAGAACTCAATACCTTGAGTGTTGACACCCACCAAAACATAGAAGACATCAAGAATATCAATGACAACCTTAACTTAATCAATTCATCTATTTAGGTCCTCTAGGACCAATGTGCCTACATAAAATAACTCAGAGACCTCAAAGCCACCTTTGAACACTTCATGGGCCATTCCCAAAACCCTTCCTCTTCTAAAAAACCATATTATTAGGATGACCATGACTCTTCCCATTACCAAGTTCCTCATACTACCCAATTTTCTTAATACCTATTCCCTCCCATAATTGAGGTGAACAAATTTGATGGATCGGATCCCACAAGATGGGTCACCCAAATGGAACATTATTTCTATTTTCATGGAATTATTGATGATTTAGCCAAGCTTCATTATGGTTTCCTACATCCGGATCCGGAACAATGGAAATGGTGGAAATGGAGAGAAAAGGCACGCCAAGGGTATGTTGCTTGGACACAATTTGTGTTCGAACTTTATGATTGCTTTGACTTTGACACCCACCATTTAGGCCATTTAACCAAGTTAAAGTAGTATGGGACAATGGAAGACTTTATTGCAGCACTTGAACACTTGGATTTTAGAACGAAGGGCATGTCAAATGCTTCCTGTAGGGAATGCTTTATTAATAGCCTCAAAGATTAAATTTGTTCCCATGTTCTCATGGAACGCCCCCAAACTTGGTTGGAAGCTATTCAACGATCCAAGGAATAAAAATAGATTGTATCCTCGCATATCCACAAACCCTCCTTTCCTCCTTTCCATAAACCCACCAATCATGCCCCTCTTGCAACTCCCCTCAACATCTATAAATTAACCATGGATGTAATGGATGAACATCAACTCAAGGGTCTTTGTTATAATTGTGATGACAAATATTTTCCTGAGCACAAGTGTAAGGAACAAAAGATTTTTATGGTTGTGATGGAGGATATTTCTGAAGAATATGTTGTTTTTATACCTGTGGAGGAACATACCACTACCATCTGATGTAACATACCTAGCCACCCAGGCTGGGTCATGCCACTGAAAACTTTCATGCTATGATACCATATTGTAACAATCCTCAGACCTCCGAGGCCAGGGGCGTGCCACATTTACTACTTATCTTTTTTTTTATAACCCAAAATGTAACATACCCATCCATAACCCAAAATGTCTATATAAACTTAAAACAAACAAATACATTATGCTAAAACATAGATTCATGCGAGAACAATAGTAAGCCTATACATACAACATACACAGGTAATAATCATAATTATAAATGAATGTACAAATACACATCATGCAATTGAATATATCAATGATACTTATCTTTTTATAGAATACCACCAACTTCGTACAGACCTTCCACGATCCTCCAATCCTTAGACCATGCTTCTCATCACTCTTAGCAGTGGGTCACCCCCGAGCTGGGATTAAAATCCACCCGGGTAAAGGGATTCCTAGGCTAGGCTGAGATAATCAGACAATAGGAAGTTGCACAGTCAACATGAGGTATTTAATTCCAGGATCCAACTCACATTAACATCCTACAACCTCTCATTCCCCACATGCATGTCCCAACTAGGAAGTCTTCCCCTTCTCTGCTCAACAATCCTTCAGCTTCCACACTTCCCTTCTAGGGATTTAGTAATAGGCTGGACAAGAATTCTCAGAGCACAATAGTTGCAGTTGGCTCTCTCTGAAAATCAATTTCCCAACAAACTCTCTCACCTGGAGAGATTTTCTCACTAGCCTGACAACCTTCTTCTTGAATCCATGAGCATGACAACCTATTTCTTCAGCCCAGAGCTTACGTTAACCAGATACAGGATTAGGTGAAGGCAACAACAAAAAATGGTAATGAGATAGATGAACACAGTTACTACACACAAGATAGAAACTGTGTGGGAAGAAACAACATTTGGGTAAGGCACAGTATGGGTTCAGGAAAAGTACATATGTGTTGTGCTCAATAGGTAATGTACGAGATCATTGTTGAAGATGTGTGTGAGGCATGGAGAGGTGTGACTGATGTATTCAATGGCTCTCTATGTGAATGTTGAGCAAGATTGAATGTCTTGGTGAATGGGGAAGGATCCAAAATAGACTAATTTCCACCACATATATTTTCATGCGCCATGATTGACACATGGCTCTCCTAGAGCTCATTTCTCTCCACTTGTGATTCATTCACTCTTGCATGAGACTTAGGATAAAATAATTATCCTCACCATATTCTTTAGGAAATAATAATATAATATTCTCTTGGAGTTAAGCCCTCGAGATTAGCCCTTTTTCCTAGTCTCCTATCCCTCCCTTTCCCTTCGTAGTGGAGCTTAGCCCCCCATACTCTTTTATTATGGTCGGTCTACATGCAGTGATTGATTTATATTAATGATATGAGTTTTTACATATACAAAAATAGGCTCTTTGGACTTTAGCATCTAGGTTGTTCGGCCTAATCATTACATAAGCCTCCTAGCTTACAATCACTTGGATCACCAACCTATCAAACATGTTTACAATGCACTTGGGGCTCTTCCTTGGGGTATTACATCTGATCTTACCCCACCCTCTAATCCACCAAACTTTGACCCGGTGATTTCACTTAATTCCCTCATTGGATTCTATGCTCCTAAGACTCTCAAATTAATTGGTTACATCAAAAATAGGAAAGTCATCATCCTTGTGGACAATGGTAGCACCCATAATTTTATTCATCGTTGCATTTCCCAATAAGTTAATTTTTACATCCATGCCATTAATAATTTTCAAATCATGATTTCCAATGGCGGTTCCATGAAATGTGGGGGACGATGTGAAAATGTGTAACTCCAAATTGGTCAGTATCACCTGAAATCCCATATGTTTTATATAGACATGTGTAGTTTTGAAATTGTTCTTGGTGTCGAATGGTTACGCACTATAGGCCCCATTCTCATGGATTTTAGGGAATTAACCATGCAATTCCAACAGGAGGGACACAAATATAAGTTCCAAGGAATCATAGCAGGATCCCATGAGATCATCAGTTCCCATCACATGGAAAATCTCCTAAAAAAATGTCATTCAGGCATTATATCCCAAATCCACTCCATTTATGTTGTTGAGATACATTCTGTGCGTTTTGACCTCCAATCTATCCTCTCCCACCACCAAGTTGTTTTTACCACTCCCAAAGAACTTCCCCCTTTCCGTGGAGTCCATGATCGTTCCATTCCTCTCATCCCAGGGAAACTTCATCCCAATGTTCAGCCTTATGTTCATCCCTTTTACCATAAGAATGAAATTGATAAAATCGTTCATGAATTTCTAGAAGCAGATGTTTTTTGTCCCAATACTAGCCCCTATTCTTCCTCTGTGGTCATGGTACTCAAGAAAGAAGGTACTTGGCACATGTGTCCTAATTTTCTCTCCCTCGACAAACTCACAATCAAAAAAAAATCCCCCATTCTTGTCATTGATGACCTCTTGGATGAATTGAGTGGTGTTGAGTACTTCACCAAACTAGATCTACATTCTGGCTACCACCAAATTTGTATGAAATAAGAAGACATTCCCAAGACTGCATTTCTAACTCATGAGGGTCATTATGAATTCTTGGTAATTCCCTTTGGATTTTCCAATGCACCTTCCACTTTCCAAAGTCTTATGAATCATGTCTTCCATCCTTTTCTCCAACATTTTGTATTATTTTTCTTTGATGATATTCTCATCTATAGTACAACTTGTCCATCCCATCTCTCCCATGTGAATCAAGTTCTCCATCTACTCTCTAATTGCCAACTTTTCCTCAAAAAATATAAATGTGCCTTTGGTGCCTCATAAGTGGAATACCTGGGTCATATTGTCGGAAAGGATGGTGTCTGAGTGGATCCTAAGAAAATTGAATCTATGCAAGATTGGCCTCGCCCTAAAACTCTTCATAGCTTGCGTGGTTTTTTGGGTTTAACAAGCTATTATAGGGAGTTTGTTCGAAATTATGGAAAAAATATAGTTCCTCTCACTTATCTCCTTAAAAAGAATTCTTTCACTTGGAATTTAGTTGTGGATCATGCCTTCCAAGCATTGAAAGATTCTATTTTCTCAACCCTTGTCCTTGCACTTCCATATTTCACAAAGGCATTCCTATTGGAATGTGATGCTTCCAAGAAAGGAATTGGGGTCATCCTCATGCAATATGGAAGGCCTTTGGCCTTCACTATAAAACAAATTTTAGAGCGACATTTAGGCCAATCCATTTAAGAAAAGGAAATGTTAGCTATTATGCATGCTATGGATATTTAGCGTCCTTATTTATTGGGTCAATGCTTCCAAATCAAAACTGATGATTAGAGTCTCAAGTATTTCCAAGAACAATGAATTCCATCATTGATGCAACAAAAATGGGTGACCAATCTATTTGGCTATGATTATGAGATCATTTATAGGAAGGGAAATGAAAATGTAGTGGTCGAAGATCTTTCTTGGAAATATGAAGAAGACGGGTCCCTTTTCTCCCTCTCCTTCATTGTACCATATTGGGTCCATGTTGTTCGTTAGGAATGGCTGCAAGACCCCAAAATTTATAGCATGATCCACAAATTGCAACACAATTCTCTAGTTTCTCCATGGTACTCTTGGCACAACAAATAGCTTCACTACAAAGGTCGTTTGTATCTATGCAAGAAATCACAACTTAAATCAATAGTTCTTTCTGAACTTCATGCCTCACCCATAGCCGGGAATTCAGGGTTTACCAAAACCTATGAACAGGTCAAACACACTTTTTTCTGGGATGGTATGAAACATGATGTTCACACCTTTTTGGTTGAATGTGAGGTATATTGACGCAACAAGGGAGAAACTTTCAAAGATCTGGCCATACTGCATCCACTTCTAATTTCCCCTGATGTTTGGTGAGATATTTCTATGGATTTCATTATGGGATTACCTAAATCAGGAAATAAGTTAGTCATCATGGTGGTCGTAAATCATCTCTCCAAATATGCTCTTTTTTGTAATCTTCAACACCCATTCAATGCCTCCACAATGGCTCAAATATTCATGGATAATATCTTCAATATTCATGGCATGCCTAATTCTATTGTCTCTGACAGAGATCCCACTTTAACCAACAATTTTTGGCAAGAATTGTTCAAGCTATAGGGTACCCAATTGCATCTCAACACTTCCTCTCACCCTTAGATAGATGGCCAGACTGAAGTTGTCAACAAGTGTTTGGAAACATATTTGAGGTGTTTTGCATCTAAGAGGAAAAATCAGTGGGCTCAATGGTTACCCCTATCTAAATGGTGGTACAAAACATATTACCATACATCTACTCACATGAATCCTTGTTAAGTAGTATATGGCCAAAATCCCCCATCGGTTCTCTCATATATGCCAGTGGTCTGGAAGGTTTAGGAGGTTGACAAAAATATTACATTCCAAGAGGCTATTATTCATTCCCTCAAATAAAATTTGTTCATGGTTCATAATCGCATGAAGAAACAAGCAGATCAAGGTCATTCCAAACGACAATTTGTTGAAGGGTGTTGCACCTCTTTCGTCACCTTGGTGAGAAAATAAGAGGTGCTTGCATGCCCAGTTGGGTCTACTGAGCAGGAAAGCTATAGAGGAAAGAGTTAGATAAAGAAAAAAAAAACTATAAGCAAGAATTAAACTAATACAAACTAAAATCATAAGCATAGGGACATAGAGATAACAAAAACAAAAAGACCCATGTCACCAATGTTTTGAGGCTGATATATTGATGAAATCAAAGCACCAAGAAGAAAGGGAACTATGAGTCCCTTATTCCTCCAAGGGAAGGATCTTGGACCCTCACATGCTTTCTCTCCTTAAAACAAAGAAAATAAAAATGGTGGTGAAAGAACTCTTTGCAAATCCACTCAATGGAGAGGTGGATTGCTCAATGAAATGGTGCCAATGTGTTCTTGTCAAGGATGGAGTCCTTAAAACAATATAAGCAGCATAACATTACTTTGAATTCCTTGAGAAAATGAGGTGCAGTCATGGCTTTTTATAGCATTGCATTGGGTTATTGTGTAACTACTTTGTAGTGTGAAAAGAGGCCATTTAGGGCATTATTACGTCTTTGACCAGCCCACCATTCAGATCCAGTCCGGATTTGGAGGTCAAATCAGGTTGGGAGATGAACCATAAGTGGTTGGGAGGCCGACCATATTCATAAATGCACTGTTTAGCAGGTGCACAACTTTTTCTTCTAACAACCGCGCATCGTGTGCGTATGCACGCACTCTACATTCATGTTCTGCGCATGTGCGCGTGTGCCCAAATTCTATAAAGCGCTCTTCAATTTTTCACTACTTTATATAGTTTTTCCCTTTTTTGAATGCCGTGAGATTAATTCAGGGCCATGAATGACTTCATTACTGTTTGACGATGTTGAGTTCTTGTAACCATGTGTGGATGAAATTTCAGTGATAACAGATGCCCCCTGATGGATGAGGTTAGGAGCATATGTATAGCCGAAATCCATCAATGTTTCTTCTACTAAGAATGTTTCTTGTAAGAGAGAGCAATAGTGGGATCATTCAGAGTGATCCGTTGGAGAAAAGAGGAACCAGTAGGACCCAACCTTCTATGAGGTGCGTAAAATATAAAACAGTGTACAAACGAGGCGGGCATGCCCCATGCTCGTGTCATGTAACTCTGAAAAAAGAGGAATGAAGTGTTGGTGTAGATGACTGTAGTGCCCTCGGGGGCAGTCGTAATAGAGGCAGAAGACAATTCTGCAAATGAACATTCTCTGAATAGTAGGCATGGATCGCGGTAATAAGTAGCAGCGATGGTGTGGGCATTGATAGCCCTGCCAAGTTCAGAGGTCTTCAACAAATAAAAAGAACTAACTGCAATAGTCGCAAAGTAAGACCCACCGTAACATGAGAAATTATTGGCGTTGAATTTTACGGGGGTCAATGACAGAAGGGAGCAATGGTGTTTCACCTTGTGCCATCCGAGATCTCTCATTGAGTGGAGAATGAGAATCAAGATACTTTCGCCCTTCCGAAAAAATGGTGTTGATGTCGACAAAAGGGGACGCGACTCCCAGAAGCGAAGGGCTTCATGAAATCTATTGAGGTAAGGAAGTGACAGAGGTACATGGATGAAGCCAAGAAGTGGGAAGACTCAAGACTTCCCTTGGTTGGAGGATGTATGAGGTAAAAAGTGGTCGCAACCATGTAATGAGGTCGAGTGTCAGGGGGACGACAAGACCAGTGATAAGTTGTGTCAGAGGCGGGACAAGGTGAAGAAATTCAGAGGGTAGAGGTAAGTGACCTGTGGGGTGCTCTAAAGATATGGATGATGCCGGAAAGGGTAGATGAGAAGTAATGCTCCAACCAAGGGTGACATGGGTTGCGTGTGGCCAAAAGGAAGGAAGAAAGTCGCCAAAAGTGATGAAGAAAGAAAATATAATGACTGGAAATAAAGGCATTTGTACAATAAATAACGAATAATTTTGGGGAGAAATGTACAAATGCAGAAACGAGTGCCCCAGTGTGATATGGGTGGCCCATGAAGGGCAGAATTTGCTTGGAAAACTGATGAAGGGTGGGGGCCCCATTGGTGAGTTTTTGTATGAGGTAGGTGAAATGAAGGTAGGTTCGTAGATGGGCAAACTGATTGTGGATGAAATGGAGGGTGCATGATACTGTGGTGATGCAGGTAAAAAATAGAACCATAAAGAGATAATCTGGGAGTCCGTGTGGGAAAGCTAGAAAAATGAGGAGAAGGAGTATGTGGTTGATTCGCGACATGATGAAAGACTATCAGGACTCCCATCCCTAAAGGGTAATGAAGAACAACATGAGTGTCAAAAGTGCCAAAAGGTGCTATAAATGGGACAACTCATGTGGGTAAGAATGCTACCGGGTAACAGTACCAAAGATGCAAAAATGGAGGTGTGGGTACTGCAGAGCCGGGAATGGGGATCCTAGAGGTAAACATTAGAGGGTGTGACTGGAAATGAAAGTGCGATACAATGGGAAAGACTATATGGCAGTGCTAAGTATATACCTGAAGGGGTTGTGTTGATGGATGCTGATCAAGTACCTGCACACATGAAAACCAAATACCCAAAGTGAACAATATCTGAAGAGAATCAAAGATATGAGCATGTATTTGATAAATGTGACTATGCGTGTGCGTACCTGACCATGATATGAAAAAAAAGGTGCCCCGGGGGCTCAGGATGAAAAGAGACCCAGGGACTGTTGTGATGTAGGTGATGGGATGTTGATCCCATGGCTGAAGACGGTTTGAAAAATGGATGCCTTGGGCTCCCAGAATGGTGAGTGGAAGTTTGTAAAAAGGCCTATATATAGCTGTAGGGACCACATTGCCACCTCATTTGTACCTGCTGCAACAGTGATTGGACAAGTAGTTTTTAGAGGAGATTTGGAGATTTGGAGAGGATGAGGCATCCGATTGAGGATTTGCGAGTATCAGGTTAGTGATCTGATCATCCTGCATAGAAATAGGTTTTCAATTTTTGGGCAGGGGCTATACGGAGGGTCGTACAGAGGTATTTAGGGAGTCTAGGCCCCACATGCATGGGCGATCAGATGATAGGCGCGCATACGTGCGCGCCTTCCCACTGGATATGTGCGCATGGGGGTGCGGTAAAGGGAATTTAAGGCACGCTCGATAGGCATGCCTGTGCGGTGAATAGGCGCGCACCAGTGCGCGTCTATGGGTTTGACAGGCGCGCACATGTGCGCGTCTGTATGGTGAACAAGCGCACCCAGGGGCGCGCCTGTGAAGAAAACAAGTGCACATTGATGCGCACCTATGTAGTGCATAGGCGCGCATGTGTGCAGGCCTGTGTAGTGAACAGGCGCGCCTTTGTGCGTGCCTGTGTAGTGAACAGGCACGCATGTGTGCACGCCTGTGGGTAACAAAACCGCACCTAGGAGGCAAGGTTGGGGTGTAAAAGAAACGAGTCTTTTTACGTATGGATGGTTGCTTGAGATGACATAGGGCTCTATGTTGTCTATAGGTGGACAATGGTGATGATGCCAGTGCAGTGGCGAGAGCGAGATTGGGCCCAGTTGCGAGATGTCGTGGCCATTGAGGGGCCCGGTGTGCATGCGACTTTGGAAACCTGTGGGTTGCTAAAGTTCTTTGAGTGCCCGTTGATACGAGAACAGGAGTATTTGTTGCAGTTCCTGATCCATATGTGGAGTCTGGAGCTGCACTGCTTCCTTGTACGAGGAGAGAAGATCCCCTGCACTGCGGTGGAGGATATATATTTCTTGACTGGGCTCCCCTTTCAAGGAACGCCCCTATCGACGGAGCCGGTGTTGCCCAGGACTATTTTGTTGGCTGATATTAGCCAGAGATACTGCTCAGGTTGAGACTTTATGTCTGGGACTGTGGTGAGTATAGGGGCGATAGATTCCCTAGCGCATCGTTGTATAGCAGCGATGATCATGCGGGTATATGGGTCATTGGCGACCTAGGGGATTAGTGGTGGCCAGTTGTTGGTGCTAGAGAGAGTATTGGTCGGCGAGCATTTCGCTTGGGGGATGAAGCTGCATGCGAGGATGGTGGCGCAGTTGGACCACTGTCGGTCCACTGGTGCGGGAGAGTTTTCTTTTGGGTCCATCCTAGTGGCCTAGTTCTTAGAGAGGGTGTTGATGCTGCACCCGAGGATTCTACTGGAGATGTTGGGGGTGCGAGAGCCGCGCTTGAGGCGGTGGTCGACAGTTTTGCTTCGTCACGGTGGTGGCGAAGGTGGTCACTTCTTTTCAGCAGAGGCGGCACAGGTGTGGCGACAGATGTCGCAGGTGATACTTCGGTACCCCTATGCTGGGGTGGACTTCTGGGGTGACTCGGACATGGTTCTACCTCCAGGGGAGGTGTTTGACCATCAAGGTATGTTTAGTATTTGGTGTGCATGTTTTTGGTTTATGTTGTTTTTTTGAGATATCAGTCCATATGCACATGATATAGATGTTGATACTATCTTTTGTTGTTGTTTTTTGCATGTGCAAATGTGGCACCTCGCAGGCGCGAGGTGGAGATGCAGAGAGCACCGGCTCGCTAGAGCCAGAGAGACTACCACATGGAGAGAGACGTCGGTGGGAGGATGTCGTTGGGAGACCAGCTGAGCCCGAGAGGGTAGCGAGGAGGCATCGATTCGATGACCCTGGTGCGGGGCCATCACACGCTCCTCCGGCGGCATTCAGAGTGAATTTTGATGACATACGTCATTGTCTGGAGACGGTTTTACAGGATATGCCTGAGGGCATTTGGCCCGCATCCAAGACAAGAGTTTCCTGGAGCAGTGTGTGGGGGTACTGCCACCATGGTGGTCCATAGTGCGGTGAGCAGCAATGCTAGCTGCTATGATGAGTGGATGCCTGCCGCCAGGGCAGGAGGGTCCTATGGGTGGACGAACACCACCTGGGGCAGGGGGTGGTGGACCGCCACCGCCTGAGGGAGGAGCAGGTGGTGGTGCGATAGAGGCACCATGAGCGGTGCATGATGTATATTTTTTGTTGTATATAGGCTGGTGAGCCCATGTTTTGTACCGAGGTGTTGTATTGACCTGCAGATACATGTATTTTTGTATGTAAACATTCGGATGGCCTGATGGGTCGTTATATATATACATGAGTATACATTTTTGAGATCCTGATGTTGTCTACATGTTTTTTGCTGATGTTTTGAGTACGTCCATTCTATATATATGCTGTGACAGGTTTTTGTGATATGTTTATGTAGCTGTAGCTTGATGTCATATATGCCAATCTAAAACCATGTTAGCTATTCGATCTGTTATTTGATTCAATTGTCTTGGAATATGTGTAAATGTAATGGAATCAAAATGTCAAGAGAACAGTCTAACCTACGGGTATTTGTGAAAGAGGAACGGATCGCGTACATGATACACATTGTTGAGCTGGAGAACGACTAGTTGAGAGTCGAGGCAAACGCTAAGGTGACGAATATGATGATGATGGGCGTCGACCAGGAGGCCGATGACCACAGTGTATTCATCTTGGTTGTTAGTTGCTGGCCCCAAACATATGCCACTTGAATGTAGCATTTCATGTGAGGGGGTGTAGAGAGACCAAGCAACCGAAGCGAGATTTTGTGTCCAACAGTTGACGTCGTCGGCGTAACCAATGTGGTAGGCTGGTGGAGGAAGCATCTGTCAATAGCACAAAGGATAGTTTAGACAAGAGGGGAGGAGAAAAAGATTAAAAACGCTAGAAAAATAAATAACCTAAAGTAGAATGACTACATTTAAGCATAAAATTTCTTGAGATACAACCCGTTGACAGGTTCTTTGAGAGAGAGGCCTTTGGGAAAGGCCAGGATATATGTGTCCTTGGTGAACCAATTTTGAATGATGTATGGGCCGTGCCAGAGTGATTCGAATTTTTCATGGCTGAAGGTATCATGGGGAATATCGTAAGCCAGGACGAGGTCGCCTTCGCGGAATGATCGAAGGTTGACATGGCGATCAAAGGTAGCCTTGGATCATTTTTTAGCTGCCTCATTGTTCTGTAAGGAAGATCGACGATCTTCATCCAGAGACTCCAAGTTCAGTAAGCGTTGCTCCATTGGATTAGTGTCAGGTAATAGCTCAATTGCGGTGCGTAAGGTGGGAATTTTGCACTCGATGGGAAGAGTTGCCTCGACCCCATGGAATAAATGGAATGGTGTGAAACCAGTAGCGGTTTTTATCGTCGTTTGATAAGCCCATAGCGCAAAAAATAACATATGATGCCAATTAGTTTTATGTTTATTAACCGTGTGTTGTAACATGGTCTTGAGGACTTTGTTAACTGCCTCGACCTGTCCGTTTGTTTGAGGGTAATATGGTGAGGCAAACTCATGAGAGAAGCCTAACCGAGATGAGAGTTCGATGAAGATATCATTCTCAAAGTGTTTCCCATGGTCGGAAACGAGTTGGAGGGGTACTCCAAAATGAGATATGACGTGGTTAAAGAAAAAACACGCTGCAGTGTCAGCGGTGTTGTTGAAAGTGGGCATAGCTTCGGCCCATTTGGTGAAGTAGTCAATGGCGACAATGATGTACTTATGACCATTGATAGAGGGTGGATTACAAGTCATAAAGTCGATGCCCCATTTGCAAAAAGGGTCGGCTATAATGACAGGGTGGAGAAGAGAGGGGGGAACTCGGGCTTTGTTGGCATAGAGCTGACATTGCTCACATCGTTTGACAGCATGAATGCAATCATGAAATAAGGTAGGCCAAAAGTAACCGCCTCGGATAATCTTTTGAGCAGTGGATATACCCAAAATATGGCCCCCACATGCGCCATTGTGACAGTCATTTAATACTCTGTCAGCCTCATCAATAGTCAAGCATCGATGAAGAATGGTGTCGACGCCCCACCGGTATAAGACGTCTCCGATGAGGAGGTAGCGGGGGGCCTGATGGAGAATATGTCAAGGATCATCTCATGAAAGTTCATTACGAAACTTTTGAGTTTGGAGATAGATGAGGAGGTCGTCGTACCAAGGATCATCCGAAGTGATGTAAAAGAGATGTTCGTCGGGAAAATCGGTATTGACGGGGGCACTGGTGGTGTCAGAAGGGAGGGTCATGACAAGTTCGGAGAGAACAAGGGCCTTCTTACTCTTAGGTGTTTAGAACTTGAGGTCTTACTCCTGAAGGATAACGATCCATCGAGCGAACTTTCCATTAACTTGTCGACGACTGAGCAAGTACTGCATAGGGTTGGAATCTGTGACGACCTTTGTGGTGCGAAGTAGAATGTAATGGTGCAGTTTCTGGACTGCGAGGACAACTGTAAGAGCAAGTTTCTCTTTGTGTTTATACTTCAAGGGTGGTCCTGAGAGGTTCTTAGTAACGTAATAAATGACGTGTTCATGATTTTCATCTCCGAGTTGGATGAGGATGTTGGCTACTGATACAGCTGATGCTGATACGTAGAGGATGTAGTTGCGATTATAGTCAGGTGCACTAATTAAAGGTGCATTTGAAAGCGCTTCTTTAAGATTGTCAAATGACTATTGGGCATAGTCGTCCCAGTGAAAGGGGATGTCGTGATGTAGTAAGAGAAGGAAACCATGTACGCATATGGCATAATCTGGGACAAAGCATCGAAGAAATTTATCTTTTCCCTGAAGACTCTGAAGTTGCTGTAAATTCCGTGGAGGTGGAATTTCAGTGATAGCTTGGACTTTGAGGGGGTCCACGGAAATACCTCTTTGGGAAACAATAAAACCAAGGAGGCACCCTGAGGTGACACAGAACACACACTTGAGAGGATTCAAGTGAATGTTGTACTGACGACACCGTTGAAAGATGATTTGTAAATCATCGAGATGCTGGGTGCGTTTCTTGGATCAAGCTGTGAGGTCATCCAAGTAGGCCAGGATGATTTTAGCCAGATCGTGGAAGATGTATGTCATCGCCCACTGGAAATTTGTGCTGGCATTCTTTAAGCCGAAAGGCATGAAACGATATGCAAATGTACCCCATGGGGTAGTGAATGCAGTTTTATACTGATCAGCTGGGTGGATTTGAATTTGGTTATAGCCAGAGAAGCCATCCATAAAGGAGAGAGCCTCGTGGCTGGCGCAGTCATCAATAATTTGATCGATGAAAGGCATTGGAAAGTTGTCTTTGGGACATGCATTATTGAGATCATGAAAGTCTGTACAAACGTGGATAGTGCCCTATTTTTTGTCGACGGGTACAGGGTTGGAAACCCATGAAGTGTAAGCAATGGGGTAAATAAACCCGACCACATGTAATTTGGCAATTTTGGCTTTGATAGCCGCGGCTTTGGATGGGTGTAGAGGTCATTGTTTCTGGTGAACTGGTGTGATGTCGGGCTAGGTGTCGATGTGATGTTCGACAATAGAGGGATCGAGGCTAGGCATTTCCATGTATGACCAGGCAAAAATATCCCTATATTCCTGGAAGAGGGCTTTATACGTGGCGATTTCCTGAGGAGTGCAAGCAACTCCAATGGTGACTTCTTCGATGATGCCATGTTTAATGGAAATGTCGATTTTGATGGTGGGGGGAATGTTGGCCAGATTTCCTTCTTCAAACACATCAGAAGCAGGAATGGGATTGTTGAACTAATCGATAGGTCCTAATGGGATAAAATCCTTGTTTTCGACTGCGTAAATGGGGTTTTGGTTAGGAGGCATGGAGGTGTCTTGTGGAGAGAAGAGTGCGCAGTGATGTAACGCATCCCAGGGAGAGTTCGAGTGATTTAAATCTTCGATTATTTCCTTGTCGCAGTGGAAATGTCGGGAATACAAGGGGTCGTGAGGAGTGATATCAGTGACAGTGTGGTTGCCCCCTGATGAATAAGCAGGGAGAATAATGCTAGGATATGGGGAGGGTTCAATTGACATAAACCATATGTTGAAGTACTCAGGAGTACCCATGGTGGTTGGGTGGAGAGTGCCCGTAGTTGAATGAGTAGGGGAATCAGGGGGGTTGCGGGGTAAATCCTCAGAGGCATCATTGAAGAACCATGGAGGCGTTGGGAGTTCCTGGGGCTCAAAAGAAATGACATGAATATCCTCGAGTGACGAGGTAATGTCAATTACCGCCTCTGCAGGTCGGTGAAGCAGGGCTAATTGACGTTGCCTGTATTCAAGGATCATAGGAAACTGGTATGTAAAATGAGAAAATGAATCACAGAGAGAACAAGGGCATCTCATACGTTCATTGACTGAAGTGGTGACATAGAGGATGTCAGTGATATTTGTTGATGAGGACATAGCAGGACTAGGGTGGTTCTGGAATTTCTAGCGTACAGCCGCTAATGTCTGTCGAAAGCATGGCAGTGCTGGGAAATGATGGGTGTAATGACCATACTCTCAACATATAGCACAAGCATATTTGGTCCTCAACCCTTTACTACTGGAAGGGTGGGTAATAGTGGTGGGACTAGCAGTAGTGGTGAGTGTTGTGGGAGTTTGATTGGGGGGGATCAAATTCCATAATTCAGGTAGTGATGGACAATTGTTGGTTTGGTGGCCCTCTTTCTCACATAGTGCGCAAGGTGGTGGGATGCATGGAGGAAGT
>ML782016.1:156008-186382 GCA_009831015.1 Picea engelmannii | reverse complement strand
ATGTTTTATGCTGCTGTCTATGTGTATTTTTACATAAGTAATCCTTAATTATGTGTTGCAAATTGATCCGGTTTCTTTAAACACATAACATTTCACTTGCAATAATTATTCAAGTTTTTCAAGTCTTCTTCATTTTTAGATCACCAGAAGGACGCAAAATCAAGAAAGCATAACAACGGGATCAAGAAGACAATAATCCTTAAGGAAAATTATAAAGCATGGAGTTATGTAATGGTCTGGGGTTGTTGATTTTAGTTCAATTCTAGTTGAATTCTATTCAATTTGGGGTTTTGATTATGTTCTCTATTGTTCTATTTTGTTATAAGTTTCAGTTATGGGTTTCACATTGTATCTATGTTTATTGCGGTGTTGATGTGGAGCAATGAGTTTTGCAGTTATTGAGCATTATTGAACAAGTATTGCAACTACCCATACTGTGAGAGTCCATATCAGATATCTCATTACTGATCCTATTATATAATCCTCAGCATGAAGAACAATTATGTGTATGATAGTCTGGGGTATGAATCTATGAAGGATTATTCGGTTAATTAATTAATTTTTATTATGAGGATCAATATATGGACTCTTTTGTGTGTAATCCATTCTATGTTGTGTATTTACTAATTTCATTATTGTTTTAGCAACTTCTGTAATGTATGTGTTTACTTTAACATTGTGCAACACTGACTATTCACTATCTTTACCTATCTAAGGATTATAATGCTATGCTCTCTAAACATTTAAGTATGGAATTGTGTCATGATGTGATAGATATGATGATGTCTCTCTTGTAATTCTTTGTATCAAACATAGTATCGGTTTCACTTCAGGTGAGACCTCCTTTGCTTGCAAAGGGTTGAATATGCCAACAAAACTAGATTAAATTGGTACCTTTGTTGGTAACCTTTGAGAACCTCGGTCTCCAATTTCGCACCAACATGGCTTGATATGTGCCCAATCAAGTCCCACCTTCACAACTTGCACCTATAGTTGGAAGAGAAGGTTGGCACAGATCAAAGAACCATCAGGCCATCTAAACATATTGAATTGAGAATTTTGAGAAATATATTTATTTGGTTTCTTACATATCATAAGTAAAAAATTTATTCTAACAATATTACATGATACATGGAATTCCACTTCCCATGGGAATCATTAAGGAGCATAGAATTTCAGGTTATGAACACAAGGAGGAGTTGTGAACGTAAATTTAAGGCCCACTTACGTAATTTCGTAGAATAGGGACAAAACCATAACATATTATTTATTGTTTCATCTTTGTGACTAAAAGGACATACATGTTGGGAAACTCCACAATCCTTCAACATTTGGAAGGTATCCCAGAAGCATGGACCAAACATACATAGCCTTTTTGGGATAATGAAATCTCATCACAGTGCATGGAGATGAATTTGTAAGGTACATTCCTAAGAGGCCACCCTCTGATAAATATTGTTTTAATTTACTTATATAGGTGGATATCGATGGCCACCCACCTATTTCATTATCTCAAATCCCAATTTCTATTTTGGAAAATTTTCCTTGTTTTTTTGGTCCTAAACTTTCAGGGTCGTTTTGAGGCCTTGGACAATGTTTTCTAGGCCCACCATAGTCACCTTGTAGGAATTATCTAGAGTGTGACGAAAATGTGTGTATTCCTTGGATAGTTCTTTCCAATGAGCTATCATTCACCTAAAACTAAGATCATATGCAAAATTTATGACCCTAGGAAATTGATGTGCCAACTTACCCCATCAGGGCCCACATGAATTTTGTCTCTTCATCTTCTAGGGTAAGGTTTTTATATGTTTAGGGTTTTCTCATTTATGATTTATGTTAAAAATTTATTTCTATCCTCATTGTAACCAGCCTTTTGCAAATGAGCGTATCTGACACATATCTTCTCATAGATAAGCTACCACCATTCTAGTTAGCTTGTGTGCTTTTACATTTTATAGTCTTTTGTATTTCAGACAATTATTAATAGAATCTAAGTTTTATTGTATTGTTGTTTTCCTTTCCATATCTTTACGTAATTATTTTTTATATCTCTGTTATATCTCTACCTTCATATCATTACTAAAATAATATGGATCAGTGGTATCAAAGAGGTATTCTCTTTGTCGTCCTTAGTGCATGTCCGCAACAAGTTTAGGGTATAGAGAGTTGGGTCTTGAGCTTGTGTCTCTTGAGGAAAACCTATATCGCACACCCAAGCGACCTTCCATGGTGAAATAAAAGAGAGACGATGGGATAGGAGATCCTTTAAAACTCTTAATCAAGGAATCCATCGCGCAACAGAGGAACGAGATGATGGATAATTTCACCCAGATCCTTCGACGGATTTCAAAAATAATGGAGGAATATTCAACCATCAATCACTTCATAGGAGAGATTCCCTTCAAGGTACAAGTTAAATTTTATATTCCTTTATTTGAAGGCTATATAGATGTCAAGGCTTTGGAAAAGTGGTTAAATCTGCTAGAGGGTTATTTCTTTGTTCACAATTTCTCCAACAGTGAAAAGATCACCTTTGCTCTCCTTAAGGCCCTTCCACATGTCATATATTGGTGGGAGACTTACTATGAGAAATGTGTCAAGGATGAGTATAGAATTTTTGGGCCAGACCCACTTGGGTGGATTTTGTTGATTCCCTCAAGGAACAATATTACCCTATTGGAAGTTATGATGATCAATACATGAGATGGACCGCACTGTGCCAAGAGAGGGGCCAAATGGTGCCGAAGTTCACAAATAATTTCCATACCTTTCAGACCAAGATGGCTATCAAATACTCTGAGAAACAACTAATCCTAAAATACCTTGGGGCTCTTCACAGGTACATACAAACCAAAATGGAGTTTCTGGATATATCGTCATTGGGAGCCACCTATTGATATGTTGTCAAAATCAAGTAGAAATTCAAGAAACAGAACAAGCGGGAGTCCAGGTTTGCAATATACAAAATCCAAAGTATGGTAAGGGTGGCCCTAACTCTCAATCCAAAGGACAAATCAAGGATTGCCAACCCCAATATAACCATCCCAATCCACCAACAAAGAAGGGTAATGTCAAGTCAAAGAAGGACACTGGAAAATGGTGTGAGTTCCACAAAATACCTTGGCAAAATACTTATGAATGTTTCTCTAATTCGTTGTTGGCTGAGACGAAATGTAGCATCCCCTTATTGTAGCATCCCCAACCACCTACTTGACTATGCCACATAAAAAAATTTTATCGAAATGTATACAAAATTAAGAATACAAATATTCTACAAATACACAGATTCATACAGAATAATAATAGAAATACACATGCAACATATACAAGAAAAAACCCATAAAAAAATGCATAAATAATGATGTAGCATGTAATTTCACACGTAATTGACACTTATATTTGATAAAATGACGACCAACTATGTGTATACCTTCCATGTTCCTCCCAGTCATAGACCACACTAATCGTAATCTCACCATTGGCTCACCCTCGAGCTAGGGATAAACTCTACCAATTAAAAGGGAATGTTAATCTAGTCTAAGGTCTAACAAGCAGAATAATTGCTCGGTCCAAGGTGCCCAACTGCTGCAACTAAACTACAATCTCTCATTCCCCACATTCTTGTCCCACCCCAGGAAGTCTGCCCCTTCTCTTCTCAACTGTAATATTCCAAATATAAAATACTATGCAGAACATAAATAATTAGCTAGAAATGGCACATAAACAATGATATAACCAGAACTATACCTACCACAATAATACTAGAATAATATCTGAATAACACTAGAAAGAGCACTTTGATTACTAAGAGTAATGTCTTCTTGCCTCTTCGAGGGGGCAACCTCCAGCAGAGCATATCTCTATTACAATAATATCCATGACAAAACTTCTCATACCCTCTACTCCTATTTATACTAAATAGGTCTATCCAAAAGAAAAATCTAGAGGAAGATCCTTCTAGAAGCAAAAGCTTCTATTAGGTCTTCTTACATTTGACTTATTCTTCCTTATTTCTAGGTATTATTAATATTGACCATTATTACATGGAAATATATTATTCTACCTACATGAGGGGTTAGGTCCCTAACATGTCCTCTCCCTTAAAAACAACCTTGTCCTCAAGGCTTGAAATGAGGAAATTGTTGCAGAATGGTAGCTGGTTCCCAAGTGGCATCTGCTGGAGTTGTATCTTTCCACTGGACTAACACTTCATTGATGGTTCTCTAATGCATACAATGCTCACGCTAGTCCAAAAATTCTTGTGGTTGTATCCAAATGGAGCCTTCTTCGTCCAACTCAGGAAGGTTGGTTTGAGTTTGGCACTTAGTTCCAATCACCTTCTTTAATCATGAAAAATGAAAAATGGGATGGAGCTTAGAATTACTGGGAAAATCTAACTGATAGGCCACCTATCCCACATGCTTGAGAATGGTATAAGGACCATAAAATTTAGGCACCAGTTTTTGACAATGGTAATCCTTGAGGGAATTTTTCTTACAAGGTTTCAGTGGAAGAAACACCTGATCTCCTTCTGCAAGTTCACGTTTAGGGTGACCTTGATTTTCTTGTTGCTTCATGTGATTCTGGGCCATGAACAAATTCTCTTTGAGGGTACGAAGAATATCCTCTCGAACTGTAAGTGTGTTCTCAACCTCCTGGACCTTTGAGATAGCTGACAATTATGAGATAATTGAAGGTGGCTTTTGTCCATATAATGCTTCAAAAGGAGTCATGTAGGTAGATATATGGTAAGAAGTGTTGTGCCACCATTCAACTGGTGGTAACCATTGAGCCCACTAATTTTTAATTTATGATGAAAAACACCTCAAATATGTTTCCAAACACTTGTTGACAACTTCATTTTGACCATCGGTCTAGAGTTGATAAATTGTGTTGAGATGCAATTGGGTGCCTTGTAGCTTGAACAATTATTTCCAAAAATTGCTAGTGAAAGTTGGGTCACAATCTGAAATAATAGAATGAGGCATGCCATGAAGCTTGAAGACTTGATCCATAAAAATTTGAGCCACAATGGAGGTTGTAAATAGGTGTTGAAGAGAACATAAATGAGCATACTTGGAAAGATGATCAACTACCACCATGATGAATGATTTATTATCCGATTTAGGTAAGCCTACAATAAAATCAATAGAGATATCCCTCCAAATAGTTGTTGGAATCGGAAGAGGTTGTAGTGTGCTAGGAGATTTGACTGTTTTTCCCTTGTTGCATTGAAAAAAATCACATCCTACCACAAAATTGTGAACGTTCTGTTGTTGGATTATTGAGAAGGGGGGAGAATTAGTAATAGAGAAATCTAATCCTTTTTAACCATATAATTCAAGTGTTATATCAATGTATCATTATCATCCAATATTTTTAGAGTAAATAAACAATGAACAAATGAACAATCATACACATACATAGTACACTAGAGTTTTTATGTGGAAACCAAAAGAGGGAGAAAACCACAGAATTATTTTTCTTATATGTCTTGAAGAATTACATTCATTGGAAGCACAAACTTCCTTTGTTTTCCAGCTGCAACTAGAAAGAGGCTCCAACCTCCTAGTTTCTCAGGCTACAACCTGAGGGAATCTCCAACGCCCCAATTCTCTGGATACAACCAGAAGGAGGCTACAACCACCTGTCCTTGCCCTGTCAAACCACCCTGATGTATAAGTAGAATGATGGAACCACTATCACACTATCACTGTAAGATATACCACTGTAAACCTATATCAATCAAACTCCACCAAACAACTTGTACCAATAACTTGAACCATGTATCAACCATGCATCAACCTATACCTCAACCTGTAATCAACCTGTACCATAAACAAGTGCATCAACCATGCATCAAACTGTACCTCAACCTCAACCAAAATCCCTCATCAATTTCATCATCCAAATATGATTTGTAACTCTGTAATATACCTGATGTATATGATCACATACCTACAAACCTTCCTTAACTTTAACAACAAGAGACTAGCATTTTCATCAAACTTTACTTTAGTCTCACATGACTAGTTTTGGATTAGCCAACAACCTTAAATTGAAATAATAATAACTATGTACTTGTAATGAATAAAGATATGAAAATAGTACACAATGTTCTTCAGTGTGTTTTATGCAATTTCTCCAGGTGTCACTACTTGGAACCTCTCAGAAAATGATTTATAGAAAAAATGGCATACCTTGTTGAATTATGTCTTATTCTATAGAGAGAACTTGTAGAGTGTGCCCCACACAAAATATTTGTTGTATGGATCTGAAAATTGTACATATAATACTAAATATTGTACTATAACCAACACATTTGGTCTTACTGAATTTGGATCTGTTATGAAGTATTTATGATGTTTTTACTCGAAACACTTGTTTTAGAATAGTTTCAGGACTAGCCACAAACCCTATTTTCCACGGAGTGTAACTCCAAAAATACAATGCCCACAAGCTTAAATTCATACCAAAGATAATTGGATATGTTTCTTCAATGGCCTCCAAATTTCACGGTCTAAATCATTCTAGAAAAAAAGTTATTGCGAAAATGGTGAGATGACCTGTAAATAACATACCTTAGAAAGAATCATCAAAATAATTTATCCTCCCTTGAATTTCGGCCTTTTTACTTCACCTTCCCTCTGAAATTCATTTTAGATATCCTCTGGTTACCTCAGTCACCTTATTCAAAATTCTCAAGTGTGATTAAAATGAGAGAGCCTTTCCTCTTATTTATACTTTCATGTAGCTTCCTTAGGAGCATCTTCTAGACCACTTTGTCCACATAGTCACCTTGTTGGACAACTGAGAAGGGGGGGGGGGGTGAATCAATTGTTACCGTACTTAAACAATTATGCTTATTTTAAACTCTTTACATAGCACTCAATGACAATCACAATAATGCAGGGAAGTAAGAAATAGAACATTCAACATCATTCACACATATGAGATACACAGAGACAAATATTTCCTGAGGAAACCCATAAAGGGTAAAAATCTCTTCCTCTTTACATGATAAGTAATCTTTACATTCTATACATTATCATACTTATGAGAACCAACTCATTGTGAGGCTACAACCTCTGTTTTGCAAGCTACAACTTGCTGAGAGCACCAAATCTCTACTTTCTCTAGCACCTACTAGAAGGAAGAACCAACTCCCTACTTTCTCTAGCACCCACTAAAAGGAAGCACCAACTCCCTGGTTTCTCTAGCACCCACTAGAAGGAAGCAAAAACTCCCTAAGTATTCTAGCACCAACTAGATAGAAGTACCAACTTCCAGTCACACAGGCACCAACCTGTATAATAGAGAACAACAGTTCTCCCTTGCACCACCCTGCCACCCTGGTTTCTTTGGCTGCAACCAGATGGAAGCTACAACTCCCTGTGTTCAAGCACCCACTTGAACCTCTGAGGAAAACAATCCTCCCTAGCACCTCCCTACCACTATGAAATATAAAGTTTTCTATATATATAAATTTATCATAGTGATACAATATTTATCAATGGCTTACCTGTCTCATCACTGTTCTGCTACACTTCTCTTCTCTACATGCATCAGTGTCTTCCTGCACACCTTCCTTATGCTTTATGTTCTTATACCTTTTATTCTTTGTGTACCATGTCCCTTATATGCACCATTCCTCTTCTATGTATTTCAGCTGCTCCACATGGCCTCCTTCTACATGCCTGAATCACTCTCAATAGCAACCCTTATCTCTTCTTTGTTCTGCATTCTTATAGTCTCTGTGCACCTTGTGCATCCTATATGTGCAATCCTTCCGCATGCTCTACACACTGCCATTGTTTTTCACATTAGGATCTTCACTCCACTCCACATTCCACCACTTCACCCCCTCAAGCATCAACACACTCTCTTTTTTCTACATCTTCTCCTCATGTTGAGTCCTCTTCCTGATCATCATAGCAATTCCTGAGCTTTTCTAGTAGTTATACCCATGCGTTCATCATCACTAGGTGTTATGTTGAGATTCCTTAGCCTCTCTAGCAGTCAAGACTCTTCGTCTTCTCTATCATGGTTGAGATCATCCTCTCTATTGCAGTTACAGGCTTCAACCGTCATCCATCTGTCGATCACCTCTATCAATAGTTTTCCTTCCACTGAAATATTCCTTGAGACTCTTCATCTTCTCAGGCCATCACCCTGAAGTCTCTTCGAGTCCTCTGATAGAAATCATCAATTGTTTCTAGTAGTTACACTGTGAACCTATTGAGCCTTGTGCCTTTGGCACCTTTCACCTTTCCTTTCACATGTGGCCTCAGGAGGTGACCACAACCTACACAAAAAGTGTTTTCGAATTTTGACATTTCGACATTTTTCACATCGTGAATTCTTGTTGCGAGGAATCCCGACTCTCCAAGTCACAATATCTGAAATGGAGCTTGGTTGCACTAGCTCCTTCCTCCATCTTCCACAGATGTGACCACTGGCTATGACCACAGCCTTATTCAAAATTGCATTTCGCAATTTTTCATTTTGTGAATTGGTTATGAGTCACTGTAACTCTTCCAACTCCGGATCACTAGATGGAGCCTTACAAATTGCAAGCTCCTTCCTTCACATGCCCACAGTTGTGACAAATATTTTATCCATAAAGTGCTTTGGCGATTTCGCATTTCGACATTCCTACATTTCAGCATTCCTGTGGTGAAGTGTTTCGACACTTCCAACTCCCGATATCCAAAACTTGCACCAAAAGGTGTTTTTCCCATTTTGGCATTTTGACATTTCAACATTCCTGTGGTGAAGTGTTTTGACCTTTCCAACTCCCGGTATCTGAAACCTACACCAAAAGGTGTTTTTCACATTTCGGCATTCCGACATTTTGGTATTCCTGTGGTGAAGTTTTTCGACACTCCAACTCCCGGTATCTGAAACTTGCCCCAAAAGGTGTTTTATGCATTTCGGCATTCCTGTGGTGAGATATATTGATGGTCCATGTCGCGATCCCTGAAACTCCAAAATGGAGTCTTTGTTGATGTGCCTATTTCAGGATTTCAGCATTTTGCATTTCACAACTTCAGGACTCCTGTGATGAGGAGTCTCGACTCTTGAATCATCCAACTCACGGTATGTGAGACTCTGAAATGGATATTAAATCATGGTTTGATGTGCTTGTTTCGAGATTTCGGTGTTTTGCATTTCGCAACTTCGTGATTCCTATGATGAAGAGTCTCGACTCTTGACTCCTCCAACTCCTAGTATCCGAAACTCCAAAATGGAGATTAAGTCCACTAGCTTATTATCTTTCCATGCCATCATCGTTGTTGATCTTCTCTGCGTGCCTGTTTTCCATTGTTGTCTCCCAACTGTAAACCTACCAACGTCGCTACTATTCTTTCCTGTAACCATAATTTCGTTGTTGTTGTTATTTCCATCAATAATTGTAAGCATGCTATCATTGTTGTTGTTCTTTCCTATAGACATGCCATCGTTGTTGTTGTTCTTTCCATTAATGACAAGAACGCTCTTCTTGTAAACATGCCAGTAATCTCCCCCTTTGGCATTGATGGCAACCTTGAACGACTACACTAATTTGTTTTGACCTCCAATTGTCACATCTGGTTCGGACCACTCCTTTTCTCCCCCTTTGACATCAATGTCAAAGAAAACATGCTCCCCTTGATTTGTTGCAGTATTTTTCAGAGGTATCAGATATTCAATCAATACAAACTCCCCCTAACAGGATGGACTCTCTTAGGTGTGAGACAGGATGACATCCAGCTTTTGTTGGAGATATTCAAATGGTGTCTTGGCTAGGGGTTTAGTAAAGATGTCTGCAATTTGTTCTATGGTTGGAATGTAATGGACATGAACAATCTGATTGGTGACCCTCTCTCTCCTAAAATGGTATTTTATGGGAATATGCTTGGTCTTGGAGTGGAATACAGGATTCTTGGACTAACTGATGGCACTAGTGTTATCACAATGAATTGGGATCGATGCAGTTAGCCCAATCAACATCTGAGTAGACTGATAATTGTCTAAGGTGAGTCATCATCCAAGTCTGCAAGTGTCTGAATCATCCATAATACCTGAGTGTAACAGGTAGCAGCAACAATGTACTCTACCTCTGTAGTTGATAAGGAAATGGAACCTTGCTTTTTACTCAACCATGCTACTAGAGAATCTCCTAAGAATAACGCACCTCCACTCATGCTTTTCCTTTCATCCATGCAGTTATCCCAATCAACATCTGAGTAGACTGATAATTGAAAATTATGATTCTTAGGATACCATAGGCCATAGTTCATTGTTTCTTTCAAATATGTGAATATCCTTTTGACAACTAGCAAATGACTCTGTTTAGGTGTAGACTGATATCTTCCTACCATTCCAACAGCATGCATTATGTATGGGCGAGATGTTGTGATGTACAACAGGATGCCTATCATTGACCTATATGAACTTTGATCAACATCAGGTGAGTCATCATCCTTGCTTAATTTGCATCCAGTAACCATAGGTGTGCCCACAGGCTTAGAATCTTCCATTTGAAACCTTTTCAACATTTCTCTTAGATATTTTTCTTGAGAAATGAACATCCCTTCATACCTTTGAGTAATTTGCAGACCAAGAAAAAATGAAAGTTCACCTACCATAGACATTTCAAACTCAGACTCCATGGTAGAAGCAAACCATTGTACCAATGAATACTTATTACATCTGAAGATGATGTCATCTACATAGACCAACACGAGGAGCAAATCATTATCCTTTGTTTTGATATATATATATTGTTGTCAATTGTTCCTCTCGTGAACCCTTTGTCTTTGAGATACGTATCCAGACTATGATACCAGGCACGAGGGGCTTGTTTTAACCCATATAAATCTTTCTTCATCCTGCATACTAATTCAGGGTTATCAGATAGTTCAAAACCCTCTGGTTGTTCCATGTAGACTTCTTCATTTAAATCTCCATTTAGAAAATCTAACTTGACATCCATTTGATAGACTTTAAACCTTTTATGACAAGCATAGGCAAGAAATATTCTTATAGCTTCTAATATTGTTACGGGCGCAAATGTTTCATCAAAATCCAATCCTTCTATTTGAGCATAGCCTTTATAGACCAATATTGCTTTGTTCTCGACAACTTGTCCCTCCTCATTCAACTTATTCTTAAAGATCCATTTGGAACCAATGATATTTTTACCTTCGGGTCTATGAACCATATCCCATGTATTGTTTTTCTCAATCTGATCAAGTTCATCATTCATTTCTTTAACCCAATGGTCATCTTTGCTAGCTTCATTAAAATTCTTGGGTTCCATCATGGATATGAAATCTATATGTGATTGTTCGGTGTTTTTTATTATATTTCTTCTAGTTTGTACACCTTTGTCTTTTTCACCAATTATATGACTTGCAAGATGATTCTTTTGAGTGATTCTGGAGGAGGAATTTGAAGCTATCTGCTGATTTGAGTCTGTATGAGTATCTGTGTCTTCATCTGATTCAGAGTCTTCATTTTATGATTCTTGGACCTATTCATCTTCAGCTTTAGTTGTGTCCTCTGTAGAAGACTCATTATTGTACACCTCTCTTGCTGGGATTCCTTCATCAACTTTTATGTCAATACAATCAACCATTTTATGCAGCCTCTTATTATAGAATCTGTATCCTTTATTGTTTGTAGCATACCCTAAGAAGATACCTTCATCAGCCCTATCATCATATTTTCCAAGGTTCTCATCATTATTCTTTATGTAACATTTACTCCCAAAGACTTTGAAGTGTTTGATTGAAGCAAATCTCTCATACCATAGTTCATAAGGTGTCTTGTCACTTTGTGGTCTGAGGTGGGCTTTGTTAAGAACATGGACTGTTGTGTGTATTTATTCTACCTAGTAGGTTTGACCAATATTCTTCTCATTCATCATTGACCTGGCCATTTGCTGCATTGTTCTGTTTTGCCTCTCAACTACTCCATTTTGTTGTGGAGTTCTTGGGATTGTGTATTCTCTCTTGATCCCATGCTTATCACAAAATTCCTTGAAATCACTTGACATAAATTCTCCTCCTCTGTCTAATCCTACTGCCTTTAACTTCTTACCTGTTTGATTCTCAGTTACAACCTCAAATATTTTAAACTTCTCAAATGCTTCAGCTTTTTCCTTGAGAAAGGCAACCCAAGTAATTTTGGAGTAATCATCAATAATCGGCATGAAGTAGTTTTTTTTCCCTATGCCTTCCTATCTTGATGGTCCACATAAATCCATATGAACTAGTTGGAGTGGTTTCTCTGTTGAAGTATAGCTCTTGTACTTAAACTGTGTCCTAGTTAGCTTTCATACTTGGCAGGGTTTACACATAGAATCTTGGGGCTTTGATATTCTCGGAAGATATTTTACTACCTCAAGATTTTTGAGCTTGATTAAGTGGTCAAAGTTTAGATGTCCAAGTCTTCTATGCCATAACCAAATTTCATCATGTTTTCTTAGATGACACTCTTCTATATCTTCTTTCAGCACATATACATTATTTTCTATCCCTATGCCTTTGGCCACCACTTGTCCTGAGTTTACAGACTTTATCGTGCAGTCCTTGGATGTGAACACCACTTCACATCCTCTGTCACACATTTGAATTACACTAAGAAGATTATGTTTCAGCCCATCTACAAGTAGAACATCTTGGGATTTTCCTTTTCCATTACTTAAACTCACCATCCCTTTACCCTTTATTTTACCTGGAGCATCATTTCCAAAGGTTACGTTTCCTGATTTTCTTCCACTTAGAGATAGAAACATACCTTTGTCTCCCGTCATATGTTTGGAGCACCCATTGTCTATATACCAAGGGTTCGTTTGTCTTTGAGATGAAAACACTAATCCACACTTGTCACTTTCTTTCTTCTTCCAAACCTTGACATTTTCAGCAGGGGAATTCAAATCTAGTTCATAGTTCGTTAAGCGATAGTCAACATATTTATGTCCATAATTATGATAGATGTAACATTTTGGTTCGTCGAATAAAGGATCATAACGATTTTTATTCTTAACCTGTGTCATTTTCCCATCCATCAAGTGATTTGCATTCAGTGGTGGTTTGTTACTTGGCTGTCTCATTCTTTGTTGTGGCAGATATCTATACCTTGAATGTCTTGATTGCTCATAATTTAATTTTAGAGAACAATTTACAACTTTATGACCAAAGTTAAAACAAAAGAAACAATATCCATAGAAAAAATGTTGGTACTTGGAAAATGGTTGTCTTCTTTGAGAAGGTCAATTTCTTCTATGTTGATGATTTCTTTGAATAGAGAGTACATTATTTCTTTGATCCATAGTTTCAGTTCTTGTACCTCTTTCATTACTCCTCTTGGGCAGATGATTATCTTCTTTTGTTTCTGCATTTTTTTGTTGTCATAGATAGTAGATTTGACAAACTTGATGGGTTCTTTGTTGCCTGGTTGATCACTACTTGATCCCTCTTCATAACCCATACCTGTTTTCAGCTTTGGGTTTCTTTGTTGATTCAGAATGGTGGCCAATTCTTCTAATGCTTTGATACTTGACAGATTTTGATGATACAAGGCTTGAAACTTCTCCAACTCTTTCCTGGTTTTCACTACTTCTTTTTCCAGAGCTTCACATCTTGCCTTTTTTTCTGATAACTGTTGTTTCAGAATGTCTTCAATTTTCTTTGCCTCTTCTAATTCCACTTTTAGTAGGGAAAATTCTTCATCAGGCTGTTTACTATCTTTCTCGAACTGTATCAACAATTGTTTTTGCTTTCTGTTCTTAATTCTGAGTCTGTCAATTTCTTCCAAAGCACTAATTAATTCACCTTCCATATCCACCATAGCTTCTTCATCATCCATTTCACCTCCTGTTTGTTCATCATCAAAATATCCCATAGCCATAAGCATAAAATCATTTAGTTTAACTTCAATAGAGGAGTCATTGTCTTCATCATCTGAAGGATCATCATCATTGTTTACACAAAGACTTTTCTTCTTAAAATTATTCTCTTTAAAGAAAATTATGTGTTTGTGCTTCTCCTCATCATCACATGTCTAATCCTTTATTTTGTGAGGACATTTATTTGCAAAATGACCTATCTTACCATAGTTGAAACATTTGAAAGGTAGTTTACCTTTGTATTTTCCTGATCCCTTCTTCAATCTCTTCACAAATTTTGCTTCAATTTCATCAATCTCAAAATCCTCATTCTTGTCTGCCTTAAATGATGCTTCTTCGGAGTTGTGTTTATCTTTAACTATTCTCATTTCATATGTAGTCAATGTTCCTGTTGGAGCCGCCTTTGTTTTTTCTAGCCCATCTCAAATTTCATGTCTTAATGCTCGAAATCGAAAGATGGTTTTCGTATTTTCCGGCTGTGGTTTCAGAATCTCTGAAGTCCTATCACGCAAGCAGTGATAATTATTATACTCTCGAGGCGAGTTCTAATTTTCATAAAAATTTTCCCCTTTTTGTTCTACCTCGGGATTTCGTAGGTTGGATGTTATAAATCACATAGGTCACAAGTCCCGAGCAATGAAACAGTGAAATCGTTTTAAAATTTCACCCAGGGCAGTAATGGGAGTAAAGTTTTCCTAAATCATGATTGAACATCCTCGGGTTTTCGCGCCTCAACATTCACTAAATCCAAAACTCTCATTATCATATCCCTGATAACCGAAACCGCGAGGTCCATATGTTAGTAACCCGTGTCCAAGTAAAAGTAAAATATAAACCGTGGTAAAGTTTTGTCAGTAATTCGCCACTCTGCGTTTTCTTTATAAAAAATTGCACTGTCTAAGCCCCGATTCACGAAATCACGATAAGGATATGAACGTAATTAATTAATCATTTAATCCAAGTTTATCTTCCCTTTTAATTAAGTCATATTATCGCGATCTCGTGGTTTCGCAGCTCAGCATGCAAACTTCCCGGAAAATTATCTTCAAAGCTTCGAGTCGCGATATGGCGAATATAATAATTACGTAATTAATTAAGCCCCTAATCATGATTGTGTTTTTATTAACCAAAATCAATCATCGCAAATTTGGGGGTTAGAGGTTCAAAGGGTTAAAACAAAATTCTCGATACAACGAATACCGAAAGATTAATTAATGTTGGTAAAACTGGATTAATTAAGCTAAATCAATATCTCCCATGTTTTGATGCTTGCACAATTTATGAGGTAGTCTTATTTCTTCCATACTCCAAATAACATTTCAAACCGCCAAAATTTATGGCATTAATTAGGAAATAAGGCAAATCAACAAATACAGATTGAGTTTTTAATGTTAAATTTATTTCTAAACATGATTTGACAGATCTGTTCTAAAAAGTACCAAGTTTTTTGAATATATAAAGTTGTATTCGCTATAACAAGTTCATTTCTATATTATGCAGAGCACACTTTCTCAACAAGCTAACTTCTATATGTATACGTATTTTTATTACAGAAGAGCTAAAGCAGGATCTCCAGTCACAGTCCCGCGAAAAGCATCCAAAGCCAGTGTTGAGGTTTCAGGACAAGGTTCGGACAATGTCGTTGATACTTCACCTCGAAGTGTTGACTCGGTCCCGAACTAGTCATTCATTTATGATGTTCTGCAGGCCAAATTAGTTGATTATTCCGATGATTCCAGCAACAATGAAAAAGACGACATAACCACCAAGTATAAGATCGTCGTTCAATCTGGAATGCATAAATTAGCAGCCAGACCACGACTACTACCATATTATGATATGGTTTGATGGGAATTAGACCATGTGGACATACCAACCAGAACCATCATGAATGATCAGAAGGTCACCATCGGGACTTTCAAGCCTGAACATCTGCAAGCCATGTATAAGTTTCCCACAGCATCTGACTTTACATATGGTGCCAAATTCTTGGACGAGTTCAAATAGAAGGAATGTGTGAAGCATGATAAAACCATGTCTAGCTTAATAAAAGATTGGGTTTCACACTCTGCGAAGTTCAGGGCAGACAGTCATGGTATATATTCAATAGCTTCCTTAGAACCACAATACAAGTATGTAGCTATGATGACTTGTAGATTATATGGGAGAGAGGACACCTCACATTTCTTTCTTCCATGGGTGCCTCTAATATTTCGATTCATTGAAGGATGTTCCTTTGACTGGGCGAAAATGTTGTTCGATATCTTGACCAGTCGGGTCATAGAGTATTGGGTGCAGAAAGAGAGCAGAAAGACTTCTTCATTTTTCATGTATTCATACATTATGGATGTCGTGTGTTTTTTAACACCATTTCCCTTAATGAGCTAGAGTTGAACTCCAACAGAGGACGAGCCTATCCACATCTATCATGCGAAATTGTGGGAAAACAAAGCAGAAGATTTCGTATATGAGATCTTCAACTGGGTGATGGTGCCTCTGTATGTCACTATTTTCGGTCACCCACCACCCAGGATCTTAGACAGTATAGTGAAAAAATTGAGTAGCATAGTTGACTGGTATGTAGAAGCTGAATTCTCATATCTCAGAGTGTTTGGGGCTTATGTTCCCCCACATGCATTGCCATTATTCATTCCCTATAAGCTGGCTTGTCGTGAGGTTGCTAGACAAACAGTAATCGGTGGCATCAACAAGGAGCTGAAGAGATACTCGAAGAAGGTATGGGCACCTTTTCCTGTTCATTTAAATTCATATTCTTTATTAGATTTCGGGCATTCTATAGCCGAGGAAGCAGCCCTAGAAGACCTAAATTTGGTCCTTATTGAGTTCAAGAAGCATGATCCGCAAAGGGTCGTGAGTAATCATTTGGCCAGTTGCGGACTCAAGAGATTTGAGCATGAGAATTCTCCCTCGGATGACATTTTTCGATTCGCAAGATCCTATGCCGAGATTCTAGCTCGGATACAAACCTTGGCACTTGAGGAGAGAGCCGATGTTCTAAAGTTCCAAGAACATCGACGCAGTTGTCTTCCTGTAGTGTTGCGGGGTGAGAATCCAAGTACAGCAGAGGTGAAACAAAAAGATGCCAAAGGCTCCAAGGATGCGACTCTCGGTCAAGAAAAACACTAAGACGAGGGAGAGAAAACTAAGAGTTTGAAAGAAGAGATAAAGACTCCCAACCCGTTGAAGAAGAAGAATTTGTTTACTACTCCGAGACAATCAGCGAAGCAAATCGGAGAACCTATCACATCAGTTACTCCCTTGCAGTCAAATCAGGGAAATATTGATGCAGGGTGGATCGTCAATGAAGAGTTGAGGCCTATAAGGGTGTAAGAGCTCCCTCTGAATGAGTTCTTCTTCGATAAGAAGAGAAAGGAAGTGGTGAAGAGGGAATTCTATCAAGAAGGAGAGTCAACAGCCAAGAAATACAAAGTTATAACTAATGGGAAAGACAAGAGTAATGAACAATTCATGACTGCAATAGCAGGGACATTAGGTTCATATGCCACAACGAACCAATTTTCAGTCGAGGTTTTGAAAAACCAGCTTAAACAAAAAAATCACCTCATCAAGACCCTTGAAGCCAGACTAGCCATAGCAATGGAGACTGCCAAATACTAGGTGAGTGTAGGTATAGAGCAAGCAAGGTTGGCCGATAAAAATGAGATAGAGCTGCTCAAGACTAAGCTTGAACAAGCACAACTGGTGGTTAAGAATGGTCAGGTGCAAGCGAGCCAACAAAAATATTTGATCGAACAACTACAGGCTAGAGGGGAGATTGTCAAAAGTAAAGTGATAAATATCGGGATGTTCCAATCCTAGGTGATGGATATTTGGAGCAGAGTCTTTGCGGCCCAACAAAATTTACTCACCAAGGTAGAGGCGATTCGGGACAATTGTTTGCTAGTCAATCAGGTTTTGGAGAAATTAACTGCTAGAGAAAGGGAAGTTGGAGCATCACAGGTCACCTTCCAAGAGGTTGTGATAGCCACAAACAACAGGGATTCAGGAAGTACTCCCAGGTTCACCATTTCAGAGCAGACCAGAGGAAAAATTCTATTGAAAGAATGGGAGCATAGCATCTCGGAAGGCAAGCTGGAAGCCAAGAGAGTGAAAAAATCCTTAGAAGAGGCTTTTAGCTCTATAGATGGTAATCTGCTAGGCATTGATAGCGGAGGTAATGCTGAGGCATTGAGTCAGAAGAATATGGAAAAAATCTCTCTTGGTTTAAATGAAAAAGAGGAAAGAGATTCAACCAATATCTCCCAAGTGATTATGGCGGACATAGTCCAAATAGACAAATGTATGATTAAACCAAGCACACAATTATGCGCTATCGACATCATAGACAGACAGATGGAAGACAGGCTGCTGCAATTGGCCCAAGATTGTTACTAGTTTGAAGCCAATTATCAAGCAGAACTGTCAAGACTGATATCTCGGCTGGTTGAAAGATGTGTCACTTGTACCGAGCATGCGCGAGGACAAGCCTCCAGCACCAAATGAAGACAAAGAAGAAGAAATGGAGCGATTTCTCTCCTCCCAATCATAACTGAAAATTTTGTAATGATTGAAATTCCATCTTATTGTAAAACTGTATGAATATACCATTGAAAGAAAGAAAAAAGGATGGACCTTTTTGTGTCAATTGTAACAGAGTTTTTACACTTTGAGAGTTAATACAAAGTAAATCTGAATATTCTCAATTCCATCACAACTGTGTTATGAGTTTGTTTTCTTATATCTCATATTTCGTTTCCTTTCATATTCTTATCTGATGAATGCTTCGCTATAATTTAGTACAACCTCTACTATAGCGAATGAATGTTGGTTTTCTATAATTGTTTATTGTTTTTCCTCTGTACCAGCTATCAGCAGGTGTAAGACCAGTTAACACTTTGAGAATTCTATATATATTTATGCTTCATCGGGTTATTTCCTTACATTTTTCTTCTTCTATTTGTATGTGAGATTATCCCTCGATGGGAGCCTTACTCATAGACAGCTAAATGTTTTCTCCCACCTCATACATTTTTTATTAAAATATAACTTAGTTACGGGAAAGATCCTTTGATTTGCACCACGTTTTTATTTCCAAAACCATAAACTCTCTTTTATACAACCGAATTGAGACAACACTTAATTTCCCTCTGAAGTTTTATTATTTTACTATTCCTCCATGACTGTCCCTATACCAACACAACCCAATATTGAACTCGGATTATCAAATCAAACACACATTTCCCTAAACCTTTTTGATACCATTCTCAAAACATCCACTACTCGGGTTGAACTCGAACGTTCGTGGGTAGCAATTGAATAGGATATAACCATCCAGGAACAGTTGGAAGCTAGACAATGCCAACATAGAAATCTTCCCTAGTTTCCCTTGCCGAAGGTTGACGTTTCTCTCTTCTCTACCTTTTACCCACTTTCGGATGCCTAGACACTGTACTTCTAAGCCTTAAGTATAGACTCTGGAACAACATTTCCTAGAATTTGATCAAACTTCAAGGTTTTTAGATCATTAAGTTCTTCTATAGAAGATACCTTTACGTTGAACCTATTTGGTAGAGATCTCAAAATTTTTTGAACTAAAGAAGGTTCCTCAATATTTTCACCAAGTGCATTCATTGCATTTACCAGTTGTTCAACTCTCAGAAAGTATTTTCCAATAGTTTAATCTTCTTTCATATTCAGTTGTTCAAACTGTACTCTATAGGTTTGAAGCTTGGCATCCTTTACCTTCTCATTACATTCATAAATGCTAATGAAGTTGTCCCACATTTCTTTGACAGTTCCTAGGTGCATAACTTTTATGAATTCTTCTTCTACAAGCCCACTCAAGATAGCATTCATAGCCTTAGCGTTGAATATAAATTCTATCTTGTCATCCTTATTAGCTAATATAAATGGCTTTACATAACCAGTATCTACCACATCCCAGACATCTGCACCTAAATCCATTATGTAGGTTTTCATTCTAACTTTCCAGAAGGCAAAGTTTGTTCCATTGAACAGAGGGGCCTGATTGGTTGAATTTCCTTAATGGATTAACATGTTTAAGCTCTAGGATTTACCCTTAGATAAAAGGGGTCAGCTCTGATACCAATTGTTGGACAACTGAGAGGGGGGGGGGTGAATCAGTTGTTACCATGCTTAAACAATTATGCTTATTTTAAACTCTTTACAGAGCACTCAATGACAATCACAATAATGCAGGGAAGTAAGCAATAGAACATTCAACATCATTCACACATATGAGATACACAGAGATAGATATTTCCTGAGGAAACCCATAAAGGATAAAAACCTATTCTTCTTTATATGATAAGTAATCCTTACATTCTATACATTATCATACTTATGAGCACCAACTCATTGTGAGGCTACAACCTTTGTTTTGCAAGCTGCAACTTGATGAGAGAATCAACTCTCTTTTTTCTCTAGCACCTACTAGAAGGAAGCACCAACTCCCTGGTTTCTCTAGAACCCACTAGAAGGAAGACCAACTCCCTAGTTTCTCTAGCACCCACTAGAAGGAAGAAAAAACTCCCTAAGTGTTCTAGCACCAACTGGATGGAAGCACCAACTTCCAGTCATACAGGCACCAACCTATATAACAATGAACAACAGTTGTCCCTTACACCACCCTGCCACCCTGGTTTCTCTAGCTGCAACTAGATGGAAGCTACAACTCCCTGTGTTCAAACACCCACTTGAACCTCTAAGGACAATATTCCTCCCTAGCACCTCCCTACCACTCTGAAATATGAAGTCTACTATATATATAAATTTATCAAAGTGATACAATATTTATCAATGGCTTACCGGTCTCATCAATGTTCTGCTACATTGCTCTACTCTACCTGCATCAGTGTCTTCCTGCACACCTTCCTTGCGCTTTATGTTCTTCTGCCTTTTATGCTCTATGTGCCATGTCCCTTCTATGCACCATTCCTCTTCTGTGTATTTCAGCTGCTGCACATTGCCTCCTTCTACACGCCTGAATCACTCTCAATAGAAGCCCTTATCTCTTCTTTGTTCTGCATTCTTATAGTCTTTGTGCACCTTATGCATCCTATATGTGCAATCCTTCCTCATGCTCTACAAACTACCATTATTTTTCACATCGGGATCTTCACTCCACTCCACATTCCACTGCTTCACCCCCTCGAGCATCCACACACTCTCTCTGTTCTGCATGTTCTCCTCGTGTTGAGTCCTCTTCCTGATAATCATAGAAATTCCTGAGATTTTCGGGCAGTTATACCCATGTGTTCATCATCAATGGGTGTTATGCTGAGATTCCTTAGCCTCTCTAGAAGTTGAGACTCTTTGTCTTCTCTATCATGGTCAAGCTCATCCTCTCTGTTGCAGTTACAGGCTTCAACGTTGTTCCATCTATCAATCGCCTCTATCAACATTCTTCCTTCCAATGGCAAATGCCTTGAGACTCTTCATCTTCTCTAGCAATCACCCTGAAGTCTCATCGAGTCCTCTGACAGAAACCATCAATTGTTTCTAGAAGTTACACTATGAACCTATTGAGCCTTATTCCTTTGGCACCTTTCACCTTTCCTTTCAAATGTGGCCTCAAGCGATGACCAAAGCCTACACCAAAAGGTGTTTTCGCATTTAGACATTTTGGCATTTCACATGTCATGAATTTTTGTTGTGAGGAATCTCGACTCTCCAAGTCGCGATCTCTGAAATGGAGCTTGGTTGCACTAGCTCCTTCCTCCATCTTTCGCAGATGTGACCACTGGCTGTGACCATAGCCTTATTCGAAACTACATTTCACAATTTTGCGTTTCGCAAATTTTTTGTGAGTCACTCTGACTCTTCCAACTCCCAATCACGAAATGGAGCCTTGCAACTTGCAAGCTCCTTCCTTCACATACCCATAGTTGTGACCAAGTGTTTATCCATAAAGTGCTTTGGCGATTCACATTTCGGATTCCTACATTTCGACATTCTTGTGGTGAAGTGTTTCAACACTTCCAACTCCTGGTATCCAAAACTTGCACCAAAAGGTGTTTTTCACATTTCGGCATTCCGACATTTCAACATTCCTATGGTGAAGTGTTTCGACACTTCCAACTCTCGGTATCCGAAACCTGCACCAAAAGGTGTTTTTTTCATTTCGGCATTCCGACATTTTGGTATTCCTGTGGTGAAGTGTTTCGACACTCCAACTCTCGGTATCCAAAACCTGCACCAAAAGGTGTTTTATGCATTTTAGCATTCCGACATTTCAGCATTCCTATGGTGAGATATCTTAACACTCCATGTCGCGATCCCCAAAACTCCAAAACTCCATGTCGCAATCCTCGAAACTTTGAAATGGAGTCTTTGTTGATGTGCCTATTTTGAGATATCAGCGTTTCACATTTCACAACTTCAGGACTCCTGTGAAGAAGATTCTTGACTCTTGACTCCTCCAACTCCTGGTATCTGAAACTCTGAAATGGAGATTAAGTCATGGTTTGATGTGCCTATTTTGGGATTTCAGCGTTTCGCATTTTGTAACTTCGAGACTCCTATGATGAAGAATCTCGACTCTTGACTCCTCCAACTCCCGATATCTGAAACTACGAAATGGAGATTAAGTCCACTAGCTTTTGATCTTTCCATGCCATCATCGTTGCTGATCTTCCTTGCCTGCCTATTTTCCAGTGTTGTCTCCCAAATGTAAACCTGCCAATGTCACTACTATTCTTTCCTGTAACCATACCTTCATCGTTGTTTTTCTTGCCATCAATAACTGTAAGCATGCTATCGTTGTTGTTTTTCATGCCTATAGACATGCCATCGTTGTTGTTGTTCTTGCCATCAATGACAAGCATGATCTTCTTGTAAACATGCCAATAGACCTATGTCCAACTTTGCCCAGTTTTCTACTTGTACATATATCCAATATCCACTTGACCAATTAACCCATTTTCCTCATTTTAGTGTTAACCTTCTTATAACCACTTTCCATAATTAGAATGTTCTCCATTTACTTTATTATTTAAATAATCCTCCTTGACTTTGTCACTTCACTTTATTATTTAAATAATCCTCTTTGACTTTGTCACTTCACTTTATTATTTAAATAATTTAGTCTTTGCAAGAACTTTGACTTCTTTGACCTTTTGGGGATTCAAGCCATCATATGAGGGTCCTCCAACTTTGTAAGGCCATAAATCTCAAACCAGAGGAGTTATGTGACATTCCACATACCTATAGAAATGGAATCACATGTACTATTCATATAGAATAGTCTTACCTACAAATATATCAAAAATCATACCATTATACATCAAACAAACTTGAGTCCATTACCCAAACCTTTCTGCTATCGAAATTCACTACCAAACTTTCTTCAAGGGTTGACATCAATCACAACCAACCCAATTAATAAAAAATATCCTACTTTGGCATTGATGGCAACACTCTGATGCAATACTGAAATCATATCATGCATTCCTTCCTGGAACCATGCCCACGTATCTGTGACCAACGCTCCCCCTGGAACCATGTCTGCATCTATGTGACCAACGCTCCCCCTGGAACCATGCCTCTGTCCTCTGCATCTAATAAATCTCTCCCCATTTGTCATCAATGGAAAAGGTATTTTTCCATTCAAGTCTTCTCCCCCTAACTGACTCATCTGATATCCCAACCTAAACTTTCCTCTTTATGGTTCTTCCTCATGTACATCCAAGTAATATAATATAATCATTAAAAAACATTCATTTTTGAGTAGAAATAACTCCAAGTCTCTGGTGAAGATACTCAAAGGATTCCTGTGGAAGTGGTTTTTTAAATACGTCAGCCACTTGTTCTTTTGTGCCCACATATTCAACTTTGATGTTCATTTCTGCAACCTGTTCCCATAGAAAGTGATACTTGATTGGAATGTGCTTCATCTTGGAGTGCATCAATGGGTTCTTTGAGATACTGATGGTGCTTGTATTATCACAATAGATTAGAATGGGCTCATCCATAGAACATGTGTACAATGTTTTGCTACTGCAATATACTCTACCTCGGTTGTAGATAAAGATATTGATGATTGTTTATTGCTTAGCCAACATACTAAACATTCACCCAAGTAGAACGTTGCTCCACTGGTACTTCGTCATTCATCAATGCAACCTTCCCAATCTGCATCTATGTAGGAAATAAGTGATATATCCTTTCCTTTTGGATACCATAATCCAAACTCTTATGTTCCTTTGAGATATCTAAAAATCCTTTTCATTGTTCATACATGTGATTCCTTTGGTGTTGCTTGAAATCATGCCACCTCCAACTTCCTACATTACATCTCGTCTAGATGTTGTCACATATAGTAGGCTACCAATCATTGACGTGTATTGCCTTTGATCTGTAGACTTTCAATCATCATTTTTTCTCAACTTGCAACTAGTTTTCATGGGAGTGCTAATTGGTTTGTAATATTCCATTCTGAACCTCTTTAGTATTTCTATGATATACTTGGTTTGAGAAATAAAAATTCCTTGGTTTCTTTGACATTTCAAATTCATTATGCATGTCCTTTGCAAATTTTTGTCTTAACCTATCATCTGTACTTCCAAAAATAATATCATCAACATAAACTTCAATTAATAAAATACTATCTTGAGTTACCTTGATCTAGAGGTTGTTGTCTGCACTTCCTTTTCTTAACCTTGCCTGCTGTAAATATTTATATAGTCTAGAGTGCCATGCTCTAGGATCATGTTTTAGACCATACAAGGCCTTGTTTAATTTACTCACATAATTTTCATTCTCTGACAACTGAAATCCTTCTGGTTGTTCAATGTAGACTTCTTCTTCAAGTTCCCCATTCAGAAAAGATAATTTTACATCCATATGATACACTTTAATATTTTTGGAGCATGCATAACCTAAAAGCAATCGGATTGCTTCCATTTTGGAAACCAGTGAAAATATCTCTTCAATTTTGATTCCTTCAACCTGTGCATATCCTTTACATACCAATCTATCTTTGTTCATTGTAACCTTTCCATCTTCATTCAATTTATTCTTGTATACCCACTTTGTTCCGATCATATTCTTATCCCTTGGTCTTGGAACCAATTCCCAAGTGTCATTTTTCTCTATTTGATGCAATTCTTCATCCATGGCCTTATTCCAAAATTCATCCTTGATGGCCTCTTCAAAACAGGTTGGTTCAATTGTAGATGAGAGTGCTAGGTACATTTGTTCTGGGGAATGGATTTTTCTTCTAGTCTCAACTCCTGCATCTTTGTTTCTGATAATCTGATCTATATGATGATTCTTTTGTACTCGTCTGCTAGGTGTCTTTGGAGGCACTTGTTGAACTTTATCTTCTGCTTCTATCGGATCCTCTTCATCTTCCCCTTCTACTTATTTTTCATCTTTTGCTTCTTCTTCATAAGGTTGTTCCATTGATTCATTTTCTTCTTCCTTTAATTCTTGTCAACCTGTTTCATCAATTTTTACGTTGATTCTTTCCACAACTTTGTTCAATCTTAGGTTGTAACAATTGTATGCTTTCCTTGTACTTGAGTAACCAACAAGCACTCCTTTGTCCACATGAGAGTCAAACTTTCCCATTCTTCCATATTTGCTTTTGATGTAGGGTAAAATCATGAAGATGGGTAATAATTTCGTGACAATCGGGTCTCCAAAAATTCTAACGGCATTTTTTCGGCTGAAAAAATGTTGCTAGGAATTTTTTTGGCTGAAACTTTTTTCGGCCGAAAATTTGCACGTCAAATTTAACGACACCCTTGAAATTCATGTTCAATTTTTTTTGGATGAATTATTTTCCCGTGGTAAGGATATTTCGGCAGAAAGAATTTTCGGCCAAAACTTTTATTTTTAACGGATTCCGTTAAAAGCTAGGTTTCGACTGAAAGAATATTTCGGCTGAAAACTTGAAAATGGGACTATTTGCAGGAAACTGCAAATTCTCTCCATCTTACTTCATATTTGGAGGTAGAGGACTCCTACAAATACTCAGAATTTAGTTACAAAATTGATACCAACATTTTTAAAATTGAATCTACTTTCATTGGGTATAACTTGTTTTCATTTTCATTGTTTTTATCTAATTTTATTTAATTTTATAAAGAAATTACTGCATAATATTTTTAGGTGAGATTATGATTCGGTGAAATGAAAAATCCATATCTCTAAAAACACACTGTGGAAAATTACAGAAAATTTATATTCATAATCCTTAATATGGTCTCTTCAAAAGGGTATTTTAGATTTTACGTTTAAGTAAAAATTAAGATAGATACAAGGTGTAGAAAAACATGTGTTTAAAATCTGCAACGTTTTCAGCTTGGTCAACTTCAAAAAATTCTAGAAATTATAATATTCATCCGTTAGATTCAAAATTATATTGATAATAAAAAAGAGTCTCTGTAGATTGTTGCAGTATATTTCATTTCTTAAAACATAAGTTTAATAATAGATACATTGTTGTGGAAAAAAATAACTCATTATCATTCCTTTCATGTTTAAGGAACATACTGTTAAACAATTGTCAAATTGACATATCAAATATTGATAAAAAAATATTGAAAAATAGTCATTGGAAAGATAGCAAAATTCTTCACAAGTTTTGTTTTTATCGTAACGTGAAATTCTAAATAAAAAAAAATACTTTTGTATGCCGGAAATTGAAGAACTTGTGAAAATACAATTGTTTTTTTCATAAAACAAGCAAAAGTGTTACCCATCTTCATGATTTTACCTTGTAGCATTTGCTTCCAAAAACTCTGAAGTGCTTCACATTTTCTGGTCTTCCTTTCCATAGCTCGTAGGGATCTTTTTCAGTGTTGTTTATGAGAATTACTCTATTTTGAATGTGAACTATTGTATTCACTTCCTGTGTCCAAAAGATATCTATCAATTTGGAATCTATTAGGATTGTTCGAGCCATTTCTTGTAATGTACCGTTCTTTCTTTCAACAACTCCATTATATTGAGGTGTCCTAGAAACAAAGAATTGCCTTTTGATTCCATGCTTGATGAAGTAGTCCATAAATTCCTTTGAAGTGAACTCTCCTCCATTATCATATCTCAAACATTTGATTTTTGAATCCATTTCATTTTCAACCATTTCCTTGTAGACCTTGAAGTTTTCAAAAGCTTCTGACTTATTCTTGAGAAAGAAAACTACAATCATTCTTGTATAATCATCAACTAATAACATAAATTATTTCTCTACTTTTAAACCCTTTTTTGTAGTTGTTCCAACTAGATCAGTATGCACAATTTCTAGTGGTCTTGTCGTTGAATATTGTTTTGATTTAAACATGGTCTTTGTTTGATTTCCTTGTTGACAATGCTTGCATAAAATGTTGGTTGGTTTTGTGATCTGTGGCATTTCTCTAACTGTTTCCCTTTTGCTAACTTTGAAAAGGTTATCAAAATGTATGTGACCCATTATTTTTTTCCATAGCCAAATTTCATCTTCATTTCCTAGGCAACACTTTTCATTTCCAATTTCTCTTAATACATATATGTTTCTTGAAGTTCTCGCGGTATTTACAATCAATTTTCCTGAACCTTCTTTTCTTATCTTTCACTTTTGTGAATCAAAAATAACTTTATGACCTTGGTCACACATTTGACTCACACTTAGAATATTATGTTTCATATATTCTACTAGTAGAACATTCTCCGCCTTCGTATTCTTGTTCCCAATTCTCACTGTGCCTTTTCCAATGAATTTAGTTGAATAATCATTTCCGAAGAAGACTGGTCCATATATTTCCTTTCTTAATGTAAGAAACCTGTCTCGATCACATGTCATGTGTTTTGAACAACAAATTTCAACATACCAACCATGTTTCTTCTTCTTATCTTGTAGAGCAAGTGTAAATTCTTCATTGCTATATTGATTTTTCTTTCTTATCCATGTCCTTTTCTGAGGTTCCTATCTATGACTGTTGTTGTTCTGTTGTGGTTCTCTAGGAGGGACTGTCATTCTGCAATCTTTGGCCATGTTTCCAAAGTTGTTACATTTGTAGCATTCCACTTCAGTTCTCAAAGATTCAAACCTGTTGTAACTTCTTCTTTGTGTTTCACTAGGCCTTCTTGGATAACCCTTTTGTGTATGACTTTCAAATTTTTTTATGCTCCTATTTTTAGCTCTGCAATTCACAGATTTATGTCCAAAATTATTACATGCATAATATAAACCAAAAAATATAGCTTGATACCTGAGATTTGAAGATCTTCTGAAAGGAGGTACTCTTATGAATCCTTCTTCTTCTTCTTCTTGAGTCCTATTTGTTTTTGTCGGTCATTGACTCTGAAATATGAATCTTCTTGTTAGGGAACTAACCCCTCATGTAGGTAGAATAATATATTCTAATGTAATAAAAGTAAATACTAATAAGGCATAGCAATAAGGAAGAATAAGTTGAATGTAAGAATACCTAATAGAAGTTTTTGCTTCTAGAAGGATCTTCCTCTAGATGGTTCTTTTGATAGACATATTTATTATAAATAGGAGTCGAGGGTATGAGAAATTTTGTATTGGATATTATTGTAATAGATCTCTACTCTATTGGAGGTTTCCCCCTCAAAGAGGCAAGTGAACATTACTCTCAGTAATCAAAGAGCTCCTTCTGATGTTATTCTGCTATCATTTTGGTATTATTCTGGTGTTGTTCTAGTTATACTGTTTGTTCATATTTCATTTATATATTTTTATTTCTATTTTGCATACTTTTTATATCTAGAATATTACAAGTGGTATCAGATCACTTTCCTTGGTAGAAAATTGTGGGTTAAATTTTTTTCAGGGTAGAGACATATTTCGACGTCTTTAAGATACATAGATCTATCGTTACATGCATAAACCCATGGCCAGGGATTCATACACGTAGTAAATACAAGTGGTACTTAAGAGAACATTTGTTGGCCACCCTTGTAACCCCTGTTGGTACCTCTTTGAGTGGTAGCGCATTAGACAACACCTGTATATGAATCGGCCTAGATTTCTTGAAGCCCTCTTTAGATAAATTGATCAGCCGCCTGACTATTATAGTGCCACCAAGAACAACACTCAATAAGATACTCTATAGTACCTATATAGTCGGGTAGTATGGCTAAGAGCACGATCTAGCCTCCTTAGTTGGTTCCCTGATATATTGAGCTGAGTACTACTGTTGGACACCACATGTATATCAGAGAGCTATAGAACAAGGCAAACCCTTGTCTATAGAACCCTTGAGTACCTAACCTTTGGGGATGGAAACAAAAACAAAAAAAAAAATATCTATTTTCACGCAACTATGTCTCTTGCATTCGAGTTTCCGAATCACTACACATTTCTTTCTGATTAAGAATTTGGGCATTTCATCACTACAGTATTCTTTAGACCAGCATATAACTCTGCATCTTGTTGCACCATTATTTGAGACCTATTCCATTGGATTTCTCTTTTCGCTCTTATCACAATCATACCTATCATTTTTCAGCAAATTGTTTGACCCCACCCGCCCCTTTTCGGTTCCCTCATCATCATGGACCATACCCGTAGCCAAGACTTGGAAGATCGCTTCAATACCTTGCAATCTAATTTCACAAAGACACAAAAATAAGTGAGACAACTCGGTGCCAATATTTCCACCATCAATAAAAACATGGATTCCTCCATTTCTGCCTCAATCGAGGAACTCAAAGAAAACCTCAAACAATACATTACAACCTAGCTTGAATCTGTCACTATGATGATATGCACCAAGCTGCATATCCATGCATATCCCCCTTTATCTTACCCACCCTTTCATAACGAATATGAAAATTCCTCTAATTCCCATAATTTACATCCCCATCACTTTCAGTGTGACCTATGCCTTCTTCTTATGGATGTGAACAAATTTGATGGCTCAGATCCCATTGGTTGGGTAACTCAAATGGAACATTATTTCTCTTTGTACGACATTATAGATGAGTTGGCCAAACTCTAGTATGGTGTTCTCCATATAGATCAAGAACTTTGGCAATGGTGGCAATGGAGAAAAAATGTTTGTCAAGGGTATGTTGCTTAGACACACTTTGTGGCAGAGCTTTATGAATGCTTTGACACTGACACCAACCATTTAGGCCATTTGAAAAATTTGAAACTATCTGGCACAATGTGTTATCAAACATTATTGTATGGGATGTTTTCCCTATTGGAATCGGCCCTTGGGTGGCAGAATGCGAAGAAAAGGGGCTAAACCTGACTAAATGTCTCTTATCATAAGTTTCCATGACTGGGTGGGTGGTGCTAAGGGGCACATAGAGTTGGGTGGCTGAGATCTGTGCTCTCAAATATACAGCGCAAGATCCATATCGAACCCCCCTGACCTTCTACCTTTAACAGGGGGGGTCCGAGTTGGTGGTTTCTGAGTGCAATCCCCCCACTAATGTGGCACCTCCTCATTAACTCAGACCCCCCCCCCCC
>ML782016.1:77467-155987 GCA_009831015.1 Picea engelmannii | reverse complement strand
CCCTTCGAGTAGATCTCTTACCGCCTTCCTCTCCTACCAACACCTGGCCTCCACTCACGTCTATCCCCTGGCACTATCATACCTCTGTATTACTGCCTTCCATGTGTATCCCACTCCCAATTCATGTCACATCATCTTTCCACCGCCTCCTCTCTCTTCACAACACCTGTCCTCATGTCACTTCCTCTTGCGTCATTTTTGTCCCCATTGCACCTACCAACGCAACCTCTCCTAGGTCTACTCATCACCTTTCTGTGCCATATCACCTCCAACATAATCTCCCTGTTTCCCTTCTTGGACAATCATACTCCTCTCCCTTCACACTTCGACTCATGCCTTCCCAGTCATCCTCCATTCTCGCTTCCTTCTACCTAGTCCTCAAGCGTACGTTGTGGCCTACTGATCCCACACCAATCACCCCGCCGTGTTCATTTCTCTCTCTGCCACATCATCAGATATACATTTCGTAGTGATATGGCACTACAAAATTGTCTTATGCATATACTCTATCAACACTGATAGATCCGAGATTTCATCTAACAGAGAAGACATTAGCGTAAATCTTTATGCCTAATAGAAGTTGTAAGCACAGTCTGACAAAGAGACTCAAAGGTACTTTCGAGCTCGCATCTGACAAGGGAATGTGTGCACCGATAAGACTGCATGCACAGTCTGACAAAGAAGACACAGACGCAAAGAATTCATTGGATGGACATGCCAAACTCCTGGTAGTGATGATTTTTCTGAGTATATGTAGGCATTTTTTCCATTCTGTTCAAGGTCGATGGTTGAGCTGGGCTTCGGATTGTAATGTTTTGTTGCAGCTCTATTTCTCTGTTATTTATTAATATTTGAGACTTCTTGTTTAATCTAAGTAAGATTCATTATCCACTCTTTTTCCTCTGATACTAAGAGTTTCATGATTGAAGGATTCACATAAATTGTTGTGACTTTGTTGCAATGGAGTTTCAATTGCAGTGTTTCTATAGCGTTCTCTCAATTTCACGAACTTTTGGGTCCAAGAGGATCTTGGTCTTGAATCTTTTCTTCCTTAGGTTGTTGCAAGACCTAATGTCCATAGAAGACCTCTACTTCTCCTCACTTGTTCTTCCCCTACTCACTCTTTATTACAACTTACTAACTGAAGTTAAATCAAGACCTCACTTGCTCATGCATTTCTTGGTTTGGATTTCCGAGTTAAAGTGATATTTTCTTGAGTCTTCTCCCATTCGACCTCGTTTAATTTTTATTTATTGTGACATAAAATTGATGGGTACTGGGATTACCTTTTCCGCAATCTAGAGGTGACTTCTAGTGCTAACATTTCTGGCATCGTTGCCAGGGAAAAATTGAATATTTTCCCTACGATTGAATGACAAATATTATTGGTTCTGAAGGTGCATCAAAACTTAGTACATAAACATTGCAACCGTGCACCTGGTGACTCCACTATGGCAACTCCACTAAAGATACTCCACTTCCTCAACTCCACTATTTCAGTGTGGTTGGGTCTGGCTACACCTGGTAGCCCCATGAGAGAACACAATGATCATATCTGGTCTTTGATGGTGAGAAAAGACCAGACACACTCATGCTGCATATCTTTCACCATGGTGACTCCATGATTAAAGGATCGATTGACGACTCCACTGGTTCAAAATGGAAAAGATCCTGGCTCGAAGGTTTTCTCCTCTTAATTTATCCTCTGTTCCTAGTTTTCCAAATGTTGTTCCTGATCCAAACGAATGGAATGAGTATTTGCCTATATTTGGAGAGCATAAAGAGGAAAACCCTGCTCAACATCTCAGTGAGTTTCATGAAATCATGCACCAATGGGAGATACATCACGAGGATTTATTAATGAAGATGTTCGTGTTCTCTTTAGCAGGAGATGCTCGTGAGTGGTATCATTCTTTACCCCCTACTAGCATTTCTTCACTGGGAGAATTTCATCCAACTTTCAACGCTCATTGTCAAAATTTTGATCCCTCTGAGTTAATTTTTCATAATTGTTGTGAGGGATACAATGATTGTATTCAATATATAGATGCTTCCTATGTAGGCTGTGAGGATGATCCTGATGACTTGGATAAAAAATAAGTTCTTTCTCTTCCCCATTCATATGCATCAAAGGAAATCTGTAAGGATGAGGACCAGGAAGAAGAGCATGCTCTGAGTTAGTTGCTGGAGCTAGTAAAATCTCTTTCTACAGAGATAGAGGAGTTGAAGGCAGATCGAGACTACAACCTTTTTGAGGAAGGTGAAAAGGATTTTCTAGTCCTAAGAGTAGATGTTCTTGGTGGCCCTACTCATTATGGTGAGGTTAAGGACTGCATAGTCATAGAGGTAGCATATTTTTCCCCTAATGCACTTGTTGCCTCATTATTAAAATAAGAAATAGTTATTTATTTAGAGGAAGAGCAGTTTATCCTTGCACCATATTTTGACGACTCAGAAAGAAACCATCCTGTGTATGACAACTATGAATAATATTATGAGCTGGATATGTAGGATTTACAAGAACATACAACAGAGCCTTGTCCTCTATTCATTAAATAAAATTATCATGAGCAAATCAGCCATCCTGGGCCTGCAGAAGACCAAAAGAAGAACTTTACCATGAGCCCTGTTTATGATGATTATCACTCTAACCCTTGGGAGAGCCAAGAAGAAGAAAGGGAGCAACAAAAGGGGAATTTTGGTTCCTATCCTAAGTCTATCAGTGAGAAACAACCACCTGGGATTAGTCATCCTGTCAGTGTGCCTACTAGTGATATTCAACCCCATGTGAGAAGCTATGGAGTAGAGCACGCTTTCTACTATAAAATCTTTGGAGTTTGCCACTCATTCTATGAGCCTATCAGTGAGTACTTGGAGTGGCATTTTATTCATAGCTTGGAGCCACCCATATTTACCTCAATTTCAGATTTGGGAGAGAAGTTGAAGGATGTAATCATTCCACTGTCATGATTGCATCATCTGTTATTCATCATTGGCAGAGCAAGAGAACTTCTAGTTAGGGAGTTACTTGAATGGCTATGGTGGAAATTTTCTTTCACCTAGCACCATGAAAAAATCAATTAGTCTAGGACTGTATATAAATAATCTTTTGTTGGAGCCCATGTGTGTTTATTTCTCATTTTTTATTTATCGACAAATATTCCTCAGCAGGGTGTTTTGATCTTGACGTCATAGCCCAATGCAGAAGGAAAATGGAACTACATGAGAGATATTAGAGCCTCGCGGGGATGACTCTATCCCCCATGGAGCCTAATGTTATCACAAATTATTGTATGGGGTTTTTTCCCCATGGAATCATCCCTTGGGTGGTAGAATGCAAAGAAAAGGGGCTAAAACCCACTAAATGCCTCTTATTCAAAGTTTTCATGCTCGGGCGCATGGTGTTGAGGGGCACGTATATCTGTGTGCTTAGTTATATAGTGTAGGATCCATATCGATCTAAGGTGCCACATTAGTGGGGGGGGTGTGCTAAGAAACCACCAACTTANCCAACACCTGTCCTCCACTCACATCACCCACTCATGTCTGTCCCTTGGCATTGTCATACCTCCCTATTACCTCCTTCCATGTGTATCCCACTCTTGATTCGTGTCACATAATCTTTCCACCTCCTCCTCTTGTTTCACGACACCTGTCCTCATGTCGCTTACTCTTGGGTCATTGTTGTCCCCATTGTGCCTACCACTGCAACCTCTCCTCAGTCTCCTCATCACCTTCTTATGCCATGTCACCTCCACCATAATCTCCCTATTTCCCCTCTTGGCCAATCATACTCCTCTCCCTTCACACTTCAACTTACGCCTTCCCATTTATCCTCCATTCTCGCTTCCTTCTACCTTGTCCTGGAGCATACACTGTGGCCTGTTGATTCCACACCAGCAGGATCAACAGGACACTCTGGTTCTAGTATCATTTTGGTATTATTGTGGTGTTGTTTTGGTTATATTGTTGTTCATATGCCATTTCTATTATTTTATTTTTTTTCTTCATACTTTTTATATCTGGAATATTACACTTCTCGGTGGAGGAGTGTCCCTGTAATTTTCTTTGTAGACCTTCATATCCCCTTTGATTATTTCTACATAGATTTTTGGATATGTTTATTGTTCTATTGTTTTGGAGCTTGATCCATTTTTTGTCTGATTGAATCCAAGTCCGTACTTTTCATGATGAGGTTTTTGACTGCTAATAATGTCATTCAAAACTTTTGAGTTGTTCTACATATTTTTATTTTGAAGATCCTTTATTAATGTGGTAATTTGTGCTTCCAATTTTCCAATGATCCTATCTCTTCCTTATAGTTGTTCTTTGAGTGCTTCTTCAATTATTTTATCTTCTTCAATTTGAACCTTCCAATTTATGATCATTTTTTGTAGTTCCCGAGTGTCTTCTTTCTTGTCTAGTTCCACTTGTAGTGATCAGGGGATCAAATTTTTCTCAAAAATTCAAGGTGCTTGGAATCACTTCAAATTGGACGAGAGTGTAGGCCTCGTCATTGTGAACCCAATGCAACTTATTTCGTCTCAAACGGACGTCTGGAGTGAGATATATTGCAATCTGTTCAGAATGTCAAATAGGTAAAAAAGGGGATGCTGACTGTACAGTCCGTACAGTCCATACAGGCTAATGTGGTAGGGCCGTACGTCTGTATGCCAACGTGGCAGAGGTGATTTGGATGAAATTTGGGAGAATCAGAATGAGACACATGGCATATTCTTGATCAATGGTAAGGTGCCATGTGGCCCAATCATGGGCTACCACGTGGCACCCCTTTATTGGCTAATGGTTTGATTAAAATTTTATGGGTCCATGGGGGTCGAACCCCGGACCTCACCACTGGTGTAATGCATTAACAAAGTCCGCATGACCAATATGCCCATACAATGTTGCTTACCATATGATGGTTTGCATTGTATTTAAAATTGAATGTTTGTATATATGGGCGGGGGTCGGGCTGGGGCTTAGCCCCAACCCGTGGTCGTATAGTTATTACATGTGGCCACAATATATATTTATGTATGCACGTGGATGTAATGGATTTTGGTCACATTACCATATGACTATTGTGTAAGCGCGGGTTTTACATTGTGGTTATAACAGTTGGCACGGTTTTGAATGCGCTCGGTACTTGGCGCTTGGCCATTGGCTCGTTGAACATTAGCCGTTTTTGCTTATAGAGTGTGGTCATATCATGACCCTCACATGCCCAGGTCCTACAGTTCGCACCATTGGCACGGTTGCACCTGGTGCTGGGTTTTCACACTTTAAATTGCGTGTGTGCCAGGTTCATGTGACAACGGTGCATTTTGTAGATGCAGAGACAACAAGCTTGAAGGGGGGTCTTCTAGGAGCCCTAACTTCTTCGTTTTTCGACCGATTGAGGTGCCGAAAAAGCCCAGCTAGGGGTTTTTGGACGCTCTAAATCCATTGGAGTAGTCAGTTGGTCATTTTGAGCATTGTAAGGCATATTTTTGATCACTTTGAGCAATTAATAATAATGATCCATTGGAAGCTGGACCAGGAGATGTAGCCCAAGAGAGGGGTGAACTCCTTTATCAATTGTTGTGTTTATGTGCTTATGTTCATTGATTATGTTGTTGTCTATTTGTGTCTTGCATGAGTAATCCTTTAATTAATGTGTTGCAAAGTTGATCCATTTGCTTTTAACACATAAAATTTACTTGCAAATAATTTCAAGATTTCAAGTCTTCTTCATTTTTGGATCATGTAGTTTCTTGTTTCTCTTCTTTTCTCTTCTGATAACTTCTATGGAACACAACAATTATTCTCAATAGTCAACTTCCGCCTCTTCATATTCTTAGTCGGTCTCTTCATATTCTTATTCGGCCTCTTCATATTATTCTTCGGAGTCTTCTTTATCAGAGTCTTCTACTACCATGAATAGAACTCTTTATGCTTCATCTTCATCTGATGATGAGATGTCTTCTTTGGTGCATAAGATTTTCTTGAAAACTTTCTTTATGGTTCTTTTTCCTTTATATGTTTGTTTTCTATTTGAGTAACCTTCATAATTTCTCTTTTTCTTATGAGGATATTTGTTATCAAAATGACCAATACCATAACAATTAAAACAAATCAAGGGAAGCTTAACTCTATTCATGTCATTTGTTCCCTTGTTCAATCTTCTGACAAAGTTGGCCACTTCGTCCTCATGTTCCAAGATGTCATTGTTGCTGCTATGTTCTTTTTCTTTTTTCTTTCCTTTTCGCTTTGACCTTTTGGATGCTTTGAAGACTTCTAATTTTATATCTAGATTTTCCTGTTCAGTGCTCATTTAATATGTTGTGAAGATTCCATGTAGTTTGTCCATTCTTATTGAGTTTAGATCTACTCTTTCTTCTAGTGTTGATATATTAGGGTCAAATCTCATAGGAAGAGATGTTAGTACCTTTTGAACAATTATAGATTCTTTGATTTCTTCTCCCAAGCCCAATATTGCATTTACTATTTCATCGACTCGTAAAAAGTAAGATGTAATATTATCATCTTCTTTCATCTTTAGTTTTTCGAAATGACCTCTGTAAGTTTGAATCTTTGCTCCTTTGACTTTTGAATATCCTTCATAAATATTTTGAAGTTTGTCCCAAATATCTTTAGCGGATTTACAATGTGAAACTTTGGTGAATATCGATTCTCCAAGACCATTCAGAAGTACATTTGCGGCTTTGGAATTATTCTGACCGAGTTTCATTGCTTTGTCATTTGTCGGAGGAACTTTTGGTGCTATGTATCCATCTACAATTGATTGTCAAATTTCAAATCCCTATGCATGTATATATGTCTTCATCCTTATACTCCAAAATGCATACTTTTGTCCATCAAACTGTGGTATTCCATTTTTATACATGTTGTTTCTCTTGATGATCTACCTTTCAGTGGTTAAACTGATTTATGAAGGAACCTACTCTGATACCAATTGTTGGAGTACAGAGAGGGGAGGTGAAACAATAATAGAGAAATCTAATCCTTTTTAACCATATAATGCAAGTGTTATATCAATGTAGAATTATCATCCAATATTTGCAGATTAAATAAAAAATGAACAAATGAACAATCATGCACATACACAGTACACCAGTGTTTTTATGTGGAAACCCAAAGAGGGAGAAAACCACATAATGTTTTTTTTTATATGTCTTGAAGAATTACATTCATTGGAAGCACCAAATTCCTTTATTTTCTAGTTGCAACTGGAAGGAGACTCCAACCCCCTATTTTCTCAGGCTACAACCTGAGGGAAGCTCCAACTCCCCAATTCTCTATATACAACCAGAAGGAGGCTACAACCCCCTATTTTCTCTAGTTACAACCGGAAGGTGGATACAACCACGTATCCTTTCCCCGTCCAACCACCCTGACATATAAGTAGAATGATGGAACCACTATCACACTATCACTATGAGATATACTGTTGTAAACCTGTATCAATCAACCTCCACCAAACAACCTATACCAATAACCTGAACCATCCATCAACCATGCATCAACTTGTACCTCAACATGTAATCAACTTGTACCATAAACAAGTGCATCAACCATGCACCAACCTGTACCTCAACCTCAACCAAAATCCCTCATCAATTTCATCATCTGAATCTTATTTGTAACTTTGTAATAGACTTGGTGTATATGATCACATACCTGCAAACCTTCCTTAACTTTAAGAACAAGAGACTAGAATTTTTATCAAACTTTACATTAGTCTCACATGACTGGTTTTGGATTAGTCAACAATCCTAGCTTGAAATAATCATAACTATGTACCTGTAATGAATAAAGATATGAAAATATTACACAATGTTCTTCAGAGTGTTTAATGCAATTCCTCCAGGTTTCACTACTTGGAACCTCTCAAAAAAGCAGTTATAGCAAAAATGACATACCTTGTTGAATTCTAGTTTATTCTAGAGAGAGAGCTTGTAGAGTGTGCCCCGCACAGAATATTTGTTGTATGGATATGAAAATTGTACACAGAATACTAAAGCTTGTACTCTAATCAACACATTTTGTCTTACTAAATTTGTATCTATTATGAAGAAGTTATGACTTTTTTACCTGAAACACTTGTTTTAAACTAGCTTCAGGACTAGCCACAAACCCTATTTTCCACGGAGTGTAACTACAAAAATACAACGACCCACAAGATGAAATTCGTACCACAACTAATTGGATACATTTCCTCAATTTCCTCCCAATTTCACGATCCGACTCATCCTAAAAAAGAAATTATTGCGAAAATGGTGAGATGGCCTATAAATAACATACCTTAGAAAGCATCATCAAAAGAATTTATCCTCCCTTGAAGTTCGGCCTTCTTTATTTAATCTTCCCTCTTAAATTCAGCTTATATATCCTTTGGTTACCTCATTCACCCATAGATATTCAATATTCTCAAGTGTGATTAAAATGAGAGAGCTTTGCCTCTTATTTATACTTTCATGTAGCTTCCTTAGAAGCATCTTCTAGACCACTTTTTCCATATAGCCACTTTGTCCACATAGTCACCTATGTCTAACATTTCCCAATTTTCCACTTGTCCATATATCCAATATCCACTTGACTACTTAACCCATTTTCCTCATTTTAGGGTTAAGCTTCTTATAACCACTTTCCTTAATTAGAAAGTTCTCCATTTACTTTATTATTTAAATATTCCTTCTTCACTTTGTCACTTCACTTTATTATTTAAATAATCCTTTTTGACTTTGTCACTTCACTTTATTATTTAAATAATCCTATTTGACTTTGTCACTTCACTTTATTATTTAAATAATCCTCTTTGAATTTGTCACTTCACTTTTTTATTTAAATAATTTCTTTTTTGCAAGCACTTTGACTTATTTGACCTTTTGGGGATTCAAGACAACATATGAGGGTCCTCCAACTTCGTAAGGCCATAAATCTCAAACTATGAGGAGTTATGTGACGTTCCACATACCACCAGAAATGGCATCACAAGTACTATCCATATAGAATAGTCTTACCTACAAATATATAAAAAATCATACCATTATACATCAAACAAACTTGGGTCCATTACCCAAACCTTTTTGCTACCATAATTCGCTACCGGAATTTCTTCAAGGGTTGACATCAATGACAAACAACCCAATTAATAAACACCTTTTTCATACCATCCCCAAAAAAATAACGCGTGACCTGGTCATAGGTTTTGGTAAACCATGAGTGCCCAGTGGTGGGTGTAGCATGAAGCTCAGAAAGTACCATGGATTTAAGTTTTGACTGTTTACTTAAATATAAACGACCTTTGTATCTAAGCTCATCATTGAGCCAAGAGTACCCTGGGGGAAATGGAGAATTGGCCTACAATTTTTGTATCAACTACAAACTTTTGGGATCGTGTAGCCATTCCTAGCGAACAACTTGGAGCCAATCTGGTATAATGAAGGAGAGAGAAAAAAGGGACCCTTCATCTTCATATTTTCTGAAAAAGTGCATCAAAAACCACATTGTCTTTTCCTTTCTTGTAAATGATCTCATAATCATATCCAAATAGCTTAGTCACCCATTTTAGTTTCTCTAGGGAGGAAAGGAATTGTTCCATAAAATACTTGAGGCTTTGATGATCTGTCTTAATTTGGAAGCATTTCCCCAATAGATAAGGGCACCAAAGATCCACGTCATGCAAAATATCCAACATTTACTTTTCATAGATTAATTTAACCAAATTTATCTCTGATAGTTTTTTGCTGGTAAAGGCCAAAGGCCGACCCTCTTGCATAAGGACTGCTCCAATTCCTTTCTTGGAAGAATCACATTCCAGGACAAAGGTCTTTGTGAAATCAGGAAGGGCCAGGACTAGAGTGGTGCACATGGCCATCTTTAAGGTTTGAAAATCCTGAGCTGTTGCTGGAGTCCAAGTGAAAGAATTATTTTTAAGGAGAGCAGTGAGAGGTGTCACAATCTTTCCATAATTATTAACAAACTTGCGATAATAACATGTTAAACCCAGAAATCTATGCAATCTTTTGAGAGTCTTTGGGTGAGGCCAATATTGCATAACTTTAATATTTTTAGGATCCACCCTGACACTGACCTTACCAAAACAATGACCCAAGTACTTGACTTCTAAGGTGCCAAAAGCACATTTAGATTGTTTGAGGAAAAGTTAGTGCTGAGAGAGTAGATGGAGAACTCGATCCACATGAGTAACATGGGTTGTTTAGGTTTTACTATAAATGAGGATATCATTAAAGAAAACTAAGACAAAATGATAGATAAAAGGATGGAAGACATGATTCATGAGGCTTTGGAAAGTGGAGGGAGAATTACACAAGCCAAAGCACATGACCAAAAACTCATAGTGGCCCTCATGAGTTCTAAATGAAATATTAGGAATTTCTGCCTCATTCATATGTATTTGGTGGTAGCCATAATGAAGATCAAGTTTAGTAAAGAACTGGGTGCTACTCAATTCATCCAAGAACTCATCAATGACATGAATAGGAAATTTGTTGAGGGCGTGAAAGTTTGTTGAGGGCATGAAAGTAAGGACACATGCACCAAGAACCTTATTTATTAAGGACCATGACCACAAGAGAAGAGTAGGGGCTCGTACTAGGGTTGATAACACCTACGTTGAGCAATTCTTGAACAATTTTCTCAATTTCATTTTTTTGGGAAAAGGGATGACAATAGGGGCGGATATTTGGAGGAAGGCTTCCAAGGATAAGGGGAATGGAATGATCATGAACACCATGGGAAGGAGGGAGTCCTTGGGGAGTGGATAAAACTACTTGATGCTTAGAGAGCATGGACTAGATATCTTGTGGCATAGAGGGTGTCTTAGTAGCTTGAATGGCATGGAGTTGTGAAATAATTCTAGAATGACCTTTTTTGAGCATATTTTCCATGCAATGGGAACTGATGATCTCCTAGGAACCGACGGTAATGCATTAGAAATTATATTGTTGGCCCTCCTAGTCAACTTGCATCATTAATTCCTTAAAATCCATGAGAATGGGACCCAAAGTCCTTAGTCATTCTGCACCCAACACAATGTCACAACCGCCCATATCGATAGAAAACATATGATATTTCATGTGGTATTGACCAATTTGGAGATGCACATTTTCACATCGACCTCCACATTTCATGGACTCGCTATTGTCAATCATGATTTGAAAATTATTGACGACACAGATATAGCAATTAGTTTCTTGGTAAATGCAATGATGAATAAAATTATGGGTGCTTCCACTATCAACAAGAATGATGTCCTTCCTATGCTTAATGTAACCAATTATATTGAGGGTTTGGGGAGTAGAGAAGCTAGTGAGATAATTTAGGGAAATGATTGGTTCTACTTCAAGAGGGTCTGAGGGAGGGCTCATGTCAGTGGGTTCAAGTCACATGGCCACAAGGGGAATCTCAACGTCATCTTCCAAAACATCCTCCGAGATGGCCACAAAAATATTTTTTTCCTTACACTTGTGCCTACGAAAATATTTTTCATCACAATTATAACAAAGGCCTTTGAGTTTTCGTTCATCCATTTCTTCCCTGGTCAATTTCTGGATCTTTAGTGGAGTAGAAGGAGGACTGGGAGTGACTGGTTTAGTGCAAGGAATAAAGGAGGGTTTTCAGTTTTGAGAAGAGACAACCTTTTGTGCTTCCTTAGCTCTTTTAGTAGTGCCCACTGTTACACATTGAAATTACTCACTTCGATAGTGTCGCAAGTGTCATCATTACAAGTGTCGCATTTTGATCATAAGTGTCACAAGTGTCAAGGAAAGCATACTGCCATGATGCCTATGTCGTGCCTATAATGACATGAGAAGGACACTTGACACACATCAAACACTTGATTTGGAAGAGGAGGAATGGTTAACTGGGCTTATGAACCTCTTTCCATCTGAAAGAACCCAAAAGATTGAGTTTTTGGAGGAGAGCGCTCCCCTATACCTCTCTCAGGAGTGTTGGCGCTACCCTATAGTCTACATGGGAGCATTATAACATTGTATCAACCCTTTTGAAGGAGCGATCCTACTCTTAGGAGTGTTGGCGCCCCCCCTAAAGCCTACTTGGGAGTGCTATAACGCTCTGATGGCCCTTTTGAGGGAGCGCTACCTATTTTGGGCAGCAGTTGGTTTGTTGAGAAGAATAGGGGAAAGATCTTTTCAATCTTGGAAGGCAGTTGGATTCGAATCCCTAGTCCATCCATGATCTTAGGGAAGATCCCTAACTCAAGAAGGAAAATCCTCAACTCACCCCAATGATATCTCAAGTGGTTGCGCCTCTCCAAGGCTATATAAGCAGGCTTTCTCATGGTGAAAGGGGGATCTGGGTGGAGAATCATACCAAACTTATGATCTCATAAGTGATATTTGGAGAAGGGATGAGAAGCATGAAACCTATGATCTCATAGGAAACACACAGTGAATTGGAGGCTAATCAGCGAAGATATAGACATTTCGATCATGGAGCTTTTGAGCAAGGGTTATGCAAGGAGAACTTGACCAAACTGCAACATTCCATCTATGGCTATAAGTAATGTTTTGTCCTCATTAATGTAATATGCTTGGCCTATTTCTTTCTAATTTGTGTTTGAAATTACATGAATTTGTCTTTAAGTAGACAGGTCTGCTTCGAACTAATATCGATAGAATAGGAAGTGGTTGTAATTTGTTTGTCTACATGGCTTATCGAGGAGCTCAATATTGGAGTTCAACTCGAAGCGTGCAGGGACAAACACCGATAAAGGTATGTCTTTCCTCCTTCCTCTTCATGCATTAGTTTGTGTAGACCTAAAAGGAAGTCAGTGACCATGATAAGCACTTTCTATTTTAGAGTTAAGAGTCTATCTCTTTGAGGAGATCTACCTATCCACAGGAAGATTTTCCTTCAACAAAAACTGGCGACTCCACTGGGGACGAATCAAAACTTTTCAGTTTTGGTCTTCTTTATAGACCTTGTTTTATCATTTGTTGTTTTCAGACCTTGTTCACCCCATATATTTGATTTCATATGCTGATTGACTCTTTACCCCATCACATTCATCTTGACTGTCAAAATTTGATTGAAATTTTGGGGTTTTGGACATTTTTATGAGATTTTGAAGCCTGGCGCCCCTATGCCCATGTTAGCAGAGTGTCAGGACTCCCTAAATATCTCAGACAGATCTTTATAACTCTCTAGTGGCCCTTACACCATAGCGCCATCCTTTTTTTTGCAAAATTACCTTCCAGAATTGTGTTTTTTGCAACTCAGTCTCTATTTTTGCCTTTGTCCAGCGTCTTGATGCTTCATTACATCTTCCTAATGACATTTGACCCTCTTCCTTCTGAGGAATAAGAACCTTGATGTTCAGAGTTGGTGGCCTTCTTCCTTATTTTTGAGTTTTTGTTGTTGAGAGTTTGAAATCAATCCACTGTTTTCTTCTCTCCTATCTGACTGAGCGAGAACTCTGGTGAAGGGAATCAACAATCAGTGAATCATCTTGTTCGGCTCTTTGAGTTCATTGTTCTTAAAATATCTCTCTTTTGTGTGAATTATTTGATTTTTCTTTGTTATCTTTTGTTTTCTGTTTGCTTCTTGTTTCAATCACAGCAAGAGGGTGTGTGCTGTGTGTGCGAAATCTAATCATACTTGTATGAATCTCCTTGATATGAAAGGGTAGTTGGTAGGAGAAGTTTTTTGCATTGAATTAATCATCATTCGCATACAAACAATAGAGACGCATATTAGTGATTGGTTTACATATTAGAAGGTGTTTTTAAAAATGTTTTAGCATTGCATTGGATTCGATTGAGAACCAATTGATAGAGGACATTTCATATTAGTGTTTGAAAGTGAAAATGACTCTTTCTCTTTCCCTTAAATAGACATTCATTGAAAAGAAATGATTTCTTATCATATTTCATGCACTTTTTGGGAATTGAGTCCTCATTCCATCAGTTTCACTTTCATGCACCCTTTGAGTAAAGAACAGCTGTAAAATGAACGCTAATTAAAAATTATCTAGAACATTTTTGTTTTTAGGATATTCCACCAACAGTAGACTAGGGTTAGCACTTTGGATTAGGTTGTGAGTATAACTCTCCAAATTTTTCAAAACAAACATTAGCATCCTGAGCTAGGGAGAGTCAAATCCAATTGTTGTATTGGTTTTCTGGGATCCCCCTCTCACACAAGGGTTATGCATGAGGTCACATTCAGGAAAATTACGGAGATTATCCCTCCGTGGTTCAACTGTTTGTAGTGGTAGGATCGTATATTGGGGGTCTCTTAGAGGTATACCCATGATTATGTGTGGGAGCCTCCCGGGTTGATTTTGGACTTGTTATCCTGCCCATACGTTTCAGATCGAACTGTCGACTATACCCACCCAGGGACTCACTATGAATTGGTGTCTTTAGTTGCCATAATCTTTAGGTACTTACACAAGGTGATGGTGAAGGGAAGTCTCACTGTACCTGGAAGAGACATTGGTCAAACTCACTCGGGCTCCTTGGAGGGTAAATCCACAATTACTGCGTGGAAGCTTGCACCAAGGTGAAAGTTCGTTAAGTAGGTTTCCATTGTAACTATCCCACCATTTCCTAGCCACTTCTTGACTTGATCACGTGATGTTGGATTTCATCACCAACTAGTATGATCATCAAGAGAAGTTTTGTTTGCTTGGTTTATTCCTAGATTTTATTAGCGCACATTGTTTCTTTTTGTTAGTTGGTCCTAGATTTTCAGTGTGTTTTGTTATCCTCCACAATTGAGCCCATAGATGATAAAAGTCTTCATCGATCACATAGGATGCAAGGGATTCCTCTGGAAGGCTATCAACCCTTACCTCCTAACCCTCTAGAAGACAACTACCGTAGAGAGGTAGACAATAAATCTAACGCTGGAAGTGTTATTGCTCCTCCATTAGATAACTCAGAAGGCACTTTGGTCACAGTTGAAAATCCCACTACATATGTGTCGGTAACTGCTCTCAAACCACTTTTGGTTCATTTAGACTCCCTTGGGAATGTCATAGATGAAGAGATCCCACGATTAGCAGAGAGGATATTTACCAAAACATATATGGGATCCATAGAACCAACATTTGGTGACGAGTATAGGACTCATGTTCATCCTAGCACTGTAGTAGAATCCAATCCCACACCTACTCGTTTTGTATGGAGGACTTCATCAGGACACGATCTCTATGAACATCTTGAATCCTTTCAACAACCCTTTCAACCTCATGACCCTCCTAGTGAAACAAGACCATCCGGTCAAACCATGAATCACCCATTCGATCAGGTTATTCACCCTACTGCTACACTAGCACAAGTCCATCCTAATGCTAGACTCATCACCTCTACTCATCCCCAAAGCACTTCAATCTCTACCCCCATTTCTACAAGCTTTTACTCTACATCTCCACATGTTCCACATAATCCTATTGGGACATCTTCTCACCTGAGAACACAGACCCCTGCTGGCCAAACAAAACCAACTGGAGGGAAACCACCATCCAATGAACCATTTCCTCCTGGAGGACTACCTTTCCATGGTGGATTTACCCCTCCTGAGGGACAACCCACTTTTCATACTCCTCCTGGAGGGAAACCTTTGTTTTCCAGTCACACCCCGGTCATAAATCCACCACTGGCAGGGGGGCAACCCTCGTTTGCTGGAAACCCTTCACAATCCTGGGGAGTATCTTCAGCAGGCATTTTTACCCAACCCCATGTTGGGGGGCACTTGTATAATAACCCACTAGGAGGAGTATCCAATCATGTCCCTTCCGGAACATATTACGAGAAATCTTATCCAAGTGACATCCTAAACACCACCTGGAGTTCTCCGGGACCACAATCTTATCCTCCTCATGGGCCTCATGTGTATCCACCTCTGGGATCTACTCCTTACCATTCTCAAGGGAAAAATGTTTATCCTCCTCATGGGAAAATAAATCACCCAGCCTATAATATTGAGAACCCACCGGGTTATGCGAATGTTTCTCATGCACCATTGAATCCTTCTTATCTTGGCCAGCAACAACTGTATGTAGGAGGACCTACTAGTTACAACTATCCCCATAACCCAGTTTATGGTCCTACTAGTGTTCCTATGCCACATGAGTATCATTCACAAATTAACCAACAACTACCTTTCCTTGCGAATCTGGATCTCCCAGACTTGTCTCGGTTAACTAATGATCCTATTTCTCATTCACCGGTTTGGCCAGTCATTCCAGCTAAACTTCCTTCTGATATTCCAAAATTTGACAGAAACCCTGGTGAAGATCCGAACAACCATGTGATGACTTTCCACTTGTGGTGTTCATCAAACTCCCTCATGGATGATTCTATACATTTGTGTCTTTTCCAGCGAACACTTACCGGTTCAACAACAAAGTGGTATATTGAACTACCATGTGCTTCTTTTCATGATTTCAATTCTCTTGCCATGTCTTTCCTCACACAATTTCAACTGTCCATTCGCTACGAGACAGGTATTGAACTCTTGACCTCCCTTCGTCAAACTAACTCCATGCATATCTCTTACCATATTCATGAGTGGAGGTGACGAAGAATGATGATCAAGGCAATCATTCTTGACATGCTATTGGCAGAATGGTTTACTAAATCACTATTACCCCCAATCACTCGCAATGTTCCTATGGGTGGTGAAGTCACAGAAGAAAAAGCCATCGCTTGGGCTTAGTATTTAGATTTTGTTTATTCCCAATCTGGTACTTTTTATGATTTACTTCCAAATGTTGCTCGAGCTAATACCGATCCTTCTAAGCCATCATCCTCATCTCATGAGGATGGTGTTATCGGTTCCGTCAAAACTCAATCTTTTTCCAAATCAACTACACCTTCCTCTACCTCCCCCCAAACTTAGATCTCTAAGGTGAATGTGGTTCAATCTACCCCTTCACTACAATCCGGAGGTAAGAAGAAGACAAAAAATAAATCAAAACATAATAATGAACAACCCAAAAATCAAACACCTGCTACCGAAAAGCAACCGCAACGGAAACTGAAATTCTCGTGTATCATTTGTTGTGACGATCACTACACTCGAGATTGTCCACTTTGCAATGAAGTGGCCAAAATTTTCCAAGGGAATTCACAACCCGCTGTGCTTACTCAACCGTTTCCACAACAACAATCCATGGTTGCTCAAATCCCCTCTCCTGGGGGAAGTTCTAGCGAACCTCATAATGAGGCCTCGTCGAGTGCACATATTTATATGTTTAATGGGATCAATTTGACCACTCACTCTAAAACATATGATACATCGGGTAACCCTGACAAAGGAAAACACACTAACGGTACCGGTAATTTACCGGATCCATCATCATCCTCCGTTAGTCTTCCATCGATTAATCCTCTGTCTGGACCACTTCAGATTGAGAAACCCACACTTGACTCTATCTTACGCCCTCCTAAGAGCACTATCCGCAAAGCCACTTTTAACCCTAGTTCACGTGCTTCCCAGAACTACAACATTGTTGAAGATCTGGCTCAAGCATCATACGCTATGTCTGTGTTAGAAGTTCTACAACACTGCCCCAGTCAACGTAAAATTCTCTTGGCCACTCTTGGCACTATTGATCCTGAGTCGTCCAATCATATCATGTTTAACCTAGACAATTACACATCTCGATTCTCCCACCAACTTGCTTTCCAGATTGATGTTGTTGTTCACAATCAACAAATCCACCGAACTATTCTGGATGAGGGAGCCTCGACTTGTGTCATGTCTTTGGCGTGTTGGAAAGGTTTAAAATCACCAACACTCAACAAATCCCCAACGATGTTATGCGCCTTCGACAGGAAAGGTTTTCATCCCCATGGGCTGTTACAGTCCCTACCCATCCAATTGGGTGGAAAAACTATTACTGTTGATGTCGAGGTGGTCGATGCTCCCCTCGATTACAATTTGTTACTTGGAAGAAGTTGGTTTTATGCTATGACTGTCATTGCCTCGTCGGTATTTCGATGTGTACAATTTCCTCATTAGGACAAAATTTTCATTGTTGATCAGTTGGATTTCTGCACGACCAATGCTCGCATTCCCGCTACCAACAATATTCCTTTCTTGGGAGACCACAAGATCACGTATGAAAGCATTGGTGTTGGCTTACTGAAAGATTCTAGCCTCATGGGTACCTTCGCTACACCACTTCCACTTACTACACATCATATTACCACCGTCGATATGATTTCAATCATGGCTTATCAATCTTTGGAATCATCTGATCCTTGGATTGTACCTTGTCCATTGGAATTCAATGCACTATGTGACACTATGCCACTTAGTCCAACTGAAACATCATACGTTTCTATCTGATCCACTTCTCCCTCGTCAGATGACCAACATCTATTGGCACCTGACAATTCCTTGATGTAATCACAGTTGAGTTCCTTTTCCTCTGTGATCGATTACATTTCCCCAACTTTTCCTTCCGATGCATCTCTTCCAGAAATGCTTCACATTGACAAGTTACCTTGGGATAATACCCATCATCAATCCTCTTTTCTTCTCCCTCGTGAAGAAATTCGGGCAAATATACAGTCTATCTCCCCTCCTAGTGTTGATTTTTCATCATCTCCCATGATCTCAACTTTCGATGATTTGGATCCGGTAGTAGACATGGTGATTTCTTCGGTAGGATTATTGGAGCTTGATCTCCTTACTCTTATCGTGACCCTCAACATGTGGTCCTTCCTGAGTGAATATCTTCCATCCAGCGAAGATCTCCTGGAGGCCATGATCGAGTTTTGTCCCTTAACATGGTATCCTTCCAAAGCATTATCCTCTTGGAAGCCATGATCAGGTAGAAACCACGAGCATAGTTTCTCTTCTCTGTGGCAAGCTCGTTAAAAAATGAAACAGATGCCTTGAGCATAGTTCTTTTCCTGTGTCAAGCTCATTAAAAATGAAATAGTCACATCTCTTGAACCTTCTTTTCATCCACCCTTCTCCTTTTTCTCATCTACTAGAGAAATTGGTAATGACCTCAGAGTCAGTGAATGATTTGAAACTTGGAGGGCATGTCTCCATCCTTTGATGATCTTTCTGGAGTTAAGAAATTAACTTTCAAGCTGCGGGCATACCGATCTTAGTCTTTGTTCTTTCTCGTGCTTGTAAATACATGAGAATGCATCCAGGTAGACTTTTATCTCCTTTTCAGACCTGTATGGATACACGAAAAAGGAACCCCCTGAAGTCTCCTTTCAGCTCTTTTCAGACTCTCTAAACATGAAAAGATTGTCAAGTGATATTGCTTCCTTTCCCACTCGTTAAAAGGTTTGAAAGGGAATCTTTCAAGTGATAATTTATCTCGTTTTTGGCCTCGCAAGACTAACATTACAAAAAAGGACAACATTGGAGTCACCTTTAAGTTCTTTTCAGACTCTCAAAAGATGAAAAGATTGTCGAGCACCTTGTTCTCTTCACACTCATTAAAGTATTTGAAGAAACTGTTTGTTGAGCGATAGTTTATCTCTTTTTCGGTCTCATTAGACTATTTTATGAAAAAGGAACTGAGAGAGTTCTCTTTTAAGTGTTTTTCCAGACTCTATAATCATGAAAAACCTTCAAGTTCTTTGTATTTGGACTCGTTAAAACAAACATCGACAGGCCCATATGGGATTGAACCCTTACTTCTTCCATTTCGTTAAACAAAGGAAGAGGAAATTACCAAAGGCATTTTATCTTGAGCATGTGTTATGCTCCTCGAGCTCGTTAAATTAAAAAGAGGTACTCGTCTATCTGGATGGGGGAAAAATTGAAAGAAGCAAGCCAAGCAGTTTTTGAGAACATTACCAAGTAACTCTTAGAGTCGCCCTTGAACACAACACTTTGTCTTTGCACACAACTTAATCCACTGAACCTCTTCACTGAACTAATCCTCTGAGTTTTTCTTACTCCTTTGGGTCACCTGATGAAAATCAAAATATCCATTGCATCATCATGTTTTGGTCCATGTCATGTTTCTGTTGTTGTGCCTCAGTGTTCAAGGGAAGTATCTGCCTCGAGAGTCAGCCATCACAAATATCTTGTCTCGATACCCATGTCAGTCCATGTTCATTTGATCTACCAATTCCATCTCTGTGTCTGTTTCATGTTGTTGATGGGGGATACATCAAGGCTCTCCTTCAATGAGTCTATTCCTATCGACTTCAACATGTTATCCAGGAACTAGACTTAGAAACAAGTTAGTACTTTGAGACCTGCATGCCTCAATGGTAGGCCTCCTCATGTTTGACAGTGGGTTTACATCATTGAACTCTGATCGGATGATTCCATGGATGTTCGACTTCAGCTCATCCATTCACATTCGTTGGAATGTACTAGAGTACCTTGGGAATAATTGACATTAATGGTGATCTCCCTCGCACTTGTTAACAGTTTACATCATTGACCGGTAATCAAGTGGTTTCTACCATGTTCGACATCAATACATCTACTCACATGGTTAGATTCTTACTACATCAGGATCGGTAAAAAGACCCTGGGTTGAGTGATCACTCTAATATGTACTTTTCCCAGGTTGCGATGGAGTTTCTCTTGAACAATGACACATATACTGTCACATAGATCCACTTTGTATTGGTCATGGCTATGTCTTGTCATCTCGTAGATCCACTGTGTATTATTCGTGGCTACGATCAGTTCAGGTCATAAGAGTATAGATCCACACTATATCCTCGGTGGCTATACCTTTTATCAATACAATTATGGATCTGCAGTGTATTTTATGGTGGCTATATCTTGCAATTCTTGATCACCCAAGCATAGGTATGAATTCCTTGGGTTTGAAACATGTCATAATATTTTTTGGATGTTTGTGTGCAGCTTCTGTCAGGTTCTCCGCGTCTATGACCTTGCTTGAAAGTATACAAAGAATTTCAGTTATCAGTTCCTATCTTCTAACTTCATACTTTCAGGGGAAATTAGCTACACATCAAAATTACTCACTTCGATAGTGTCATAAGTGTCGTCATTACAAGTGTCGCAAGTGTCGCATTTTTCTCACAAGTGTCACAAGTGTCAAGGAAATCATACTGCCATGATACCTATGTTGTGCCTATAATGACATGAGAAGGAAACTTGACACACATCAAACACTTGATTTGGAAGAGGAGGAATGGTTAATTGGGCTTATGAACCTCTTTCCATCTGAAAGAACCCCAAAAACTGAGTTTTTGGAGGAGAGCGCTCCCTTATACCTCTCTCAGGAGTGTTGGCACTCCCCTATAGTCTATATGGGAGCGTTCTAACACTGTATCAGCCCTTTTGAAGGAGCGCTCCTACTCTCAAGAGTGTTGGTTCCCCCCTAAAGCCTACCTGGGAGCGCTATAATGCTCTGATGGCCCTTTTGAGGGAGCGCTACCTATTTTGGGAAAGAGTTGGTTTATTGAGAAGAATGGGGGAAATATCTTTTCAATCTTGGAAGGCAGTTGGATTTGAATCCCTAGTTCAGCCATGATCTTAGGGAAGACCCCTAACTCAAGGAGGAAAATCCTCAACTCACCCCAATGATATCTCAAGTGGTTGAGCCTCTCCAAGGCTATATAAGAAGGCTTTCTCATGGTGAAAGGGGCATCTGGGTGGAGAATCATACCAAACTTATGATTTCATAAGTGATATTTGGAGAAGGGATGAGAAGCATGAAACCTATGATCTCATAGGAAACACAAAGTGAAGTGGAGGATAATCAGCGAAGCTATTGTCATTCCGATTGTGGAGCTTTTGAGCAAGGGTTAGGCAAGGAGAACTTGACAAAACTGCTACATTCCATCTATGGCTGTAAGTAACGTTTTGTCCTCATTAATGTAATATGCTTGGCCTGTTTCTTTCTAATTTGTGTTTGACATTACATGAATTTGTCTCTAAGTAGATAGGTCTTCTTCGAACTAATATTGATAGAATAGGAAGTGGTTGTACTTTGTTTGTCTACAGGGCTTATCGAGGAGCTCAAGATTGGAGTTCAACTTAGAGCATGCAGGGACAAACAACGGTAAAAGGTACATCTTTCCTCCTTCTTCTTCATCCATTAGTTTGTGTAGACCTAAAAGGAAGTCAGTGACCATGATAAGCACTTCCTGTCTTAGAGTTAAGAGTCTGTCTCTTTGAGGAGATCTACCTGTCTGCAGGAAGATTTTCCTTCAACACCCACACAACTCTGAGGCTGAGCCATGAGGATATGGGCACGAATCTCATCCTTGAGGCCACTGATAAAACATTCTCGTAAAAAGTCTTCAGACATGCCCTTTGTACAGAAATCCAATCTCTCAAAAGTGGTTATAAAGTCTTCCACTATGCCAGATTGTTTCGACTTTGTCAAACAACCTAAATGGTTGGTTTTAGTGTCAAAGCCTTCATAAATATCTGCCACAAAGTGTGTCCAAGCCACATACCCTTGGCGGGATTTTTTTCTCCATTTCCACCATTGTCAACGTTCTTGATCTAGATGGAGAACACCACACTAGAGTTTGGCCAACTCATTTGTAATTCCATACAAAGAGAAATAATGTTCCATTTGAGTTACCCATCCAGTGGGATTCGAGCCATAAAATTTGGTCGCATCCACACTAGAAAGGCATAGGTCACGCTAAAAGTGATGGGGCTGAAAATTATGGGAATGAGAGAAAGTTTCACCTTCGGTTTGCAAAGGTGGGTCAGATGAGGGAAAATCTGCAGGGATATGCAGCTTGATGCAGATCATTATAGTGAAGGAAACATACTGGGTATTGAAGGATTCAAGCTAGGTAGAGAGGTCTTGTTTGAGGTCCTCTATTTCGGCATCGATGGAGGAATGCATGTTTTTAAGGATGGTGGAAATATTGGAACTGAGTTGTCTCACTTTTTGTTGGGTTTCTGTGAAATTAGAGTGCAAGGAATTGAAGTGAGCTTCCAAGTCTTAGCTATGGGTGTGGGCCATGATGAAGAGGGAACAAGAAAAGGAGCGGGTGGGACCACACATAAAATGGGTTATGGGTGAATTATATCACAACGATCATGGTGATGAGTGGAATCCAATGGGGAATCCCAAATAAGGGTGTTGTAAGGGGGTTGGGTCCACCAAAAAATATTTTTTGCTGAAAAATGATAGGTATGACTACGATAAGGGAGAAGAGAGGAATCTAATGGGATAAGTTATACTTTGATATGAAGAATACTGCAATGAAGAAATGCCCAAATTCTTAACAGGAAGACATGTGTAGTAATTTCACAACCCAAATGTAGAAGACACAGTTGCATGGAAATAGATCTTGTATATTCTATTTTTGTTTCCATCCCAAGGGTTAGGGTATTCAAGGGTTCTATAGAAAAGGGTTTTCCCTATTCTATATATCTCTTATATACATGTGGGGTCCAACATTAGTACTCATCCCAATATCTCAGAGCACCAACTAAGGAGGCTAGACCGTGCCCTTATTCGTACTACCCGACTACCCAGGTACTAGAGAGTATCTTGTTGATTGTTGTTCTTGGTGGCACTATAGAATTTAGGTTATCGATCAATTTATCTATGGAGGGCTTCAAGAGATCTAGGTCGATCTGTATACATGGATTGTTTGATGCGCTACCACTTAAAGGGGTACCAACATGGGTTACAAGGGTGGCCAACAGATGTGCACTTAATTACCAATTGTATTTCCTACGTGTATGAATCCACGACCGTGGGTCTATGCACATAATGACTAACAACAAATATTTGTATCTTAAATATGTTGGAATATGTCTCTACCCTGAAAACAATTTAACCCACAATTTTCTGTCGAGGCTCTGATAGAACTTGTAATATTACAAATATAAAATAGTATGAAGAACATAAATAATTAGCTACAAATGGTAGATAAACAATGATATAACCAGAACTATACCACAATAATACCAAAATAATATCAGAATAACACCAAAAATAGTAGTTTGATTACTGATAGCAATGTTCACTTGCCTCTTCGAGAGGGAAACCTCTAGCAAAGAAGAGATTTATTACAATAATATCCAAGAAAAAACTTCTCATACCCTCTAGTCCTATTTATACTAAATATTTCTATCCAAAATAACAATCTAGAGGAATATCCTTCTAGAAGTGGAAGCTTCTATTAGGTGTTCTTACATTTGACTTATTCTTCCTTATTGTTGGGCTTTATTAATATTTACCTTTATTACATGGAAATATATTATTCTACCTACATGAGGGGTTAGGTCCCTAACAACAATAGTCCCTCATCTACCTCACTTCCCTTTCAAGGCTTCAGTAACAAGTTGGATAGGAAGTCTCAGAGCCTTGTATTTATTTCCCAATGCACTAAGGAACAATTATGAGTAATTTCTTTCCTAGAGAAACTACTCACGGGCCTAACAACCCACTTCATAGACATAGAAAATATATCACCTGGAGAGAAATTCCTATGAGCCTGACAACCCTCTTCTTCAACCATGGGCCTGACAAACTGCCACTTTAGCCTGCATTCAAGCCAGGTTTATCATTTTCCATAGTGCCAAGCTTCCCAAGAGCCTGTCTCTTCAAGATCCCCTGGGCCTGACAATTTTCATGATCAGTCCAGCTCTTAAGTTAACCAGGTACAGGTATAGGTACCAGTACAATATGGGTTCGAGTAAGGTACAAGTATGCTTCCCATGACAAAGAGGTATCAAGGGAATATGAAAATACATGAGGGAAGTCAATTGAAGAAATGATGGAATACCCCTGGTAAGAAATGAAGGTTACCCTCCTCAAGGAATGATGAGAATATACCTCCATGAATATCACAGAATGATAGAGTGTAAGAGTCCTCCTTTTCCCAATAATGAGGAGCTCCCCCAAAATACACTAAATTTCCCAATATATTTGCATGTCCCCTACTTGACACTTGTCTTCATGAAGATTCATGAGCTCCACTTGTAATTCATTCCCTTCCCATAGGAACTTAGGATAACATAAAATTATATCCATACCTTAGAATTTATGAATAATAATATAATATTCCTTTGGGATTAAGTCGTCTAGCTTAGCCCCTTCCTAGACTATTAGCCCTCCCTTCCCTTTCTAGTGGATTTTATCCCCCCATACTCATTTGTGGGTTGGTCTATAGCAGTGATGTAATTTATTAATGATATGATCTAGATGGATGTTGGTGGCCTCCCACCTATTCCAACTAGTTCATTTTGGTTGTTTTCCAGTTTGGCAGTTTTTTTTCCTAGTTTTCAAGTCCCTAACTTTCGGGGCTGTTTTGAGGCCCTAAACAACGTTTTTAGGGCTCACCACAAATAGAAATGAATTTTCAAAAATAGTAGCAAAATTTGTATTCCTCAGATAGTCCTTTCCAATGGGCTATCGTGCGCCTAAAACAAAGATCGTGTGCAAAAGTTACGACCCCGGGAAGTTGATGTACTAACTTACCCAAACGAGGTCCACATGAATTTTGGCACTTCAACTCCTAGGGTTAGGTTATTGGATGTATAGGGTTTTTGACATTCATGTTTATTGTAAAAATTCCTTCAGAGTTGTTAACTTTCTTGCTTAAGTTGTTATTATTAATCCCTAGTTCAATAGTAATTATTATAGTTATAATAACATCATAATAAGGATCTTACTGAAAGAAACAAGATCACAGAGTACAGAAACATTTATCCTAGGAAACCCTCAAGGGGAAGAAAACCTAGAAAAATGTCTTTAATATAGATTCAATAACCAATTAGATTACTAGAATAACTCTCTCTCTATGAGAGACAAACTACCATGATCGCGATCACTGACTAGTTCTCCATGAATTCACATTAAAAAAGTTTTGTTCTCTTTATCTTCGCGCAGAATATACTCCTTCTTTCTTTCATATTCATGTAGAAGATACTCTTTCTCATCTTCACATAGAAGATATCTTATCTTCACATAGAAGATGTCTTATATTCACACATAAGATATTCAATGATTTTTTCCATTCCTTTTATGGTCTCCCTTCTCTTGTAGTCATCTATCTCACCCATCCACTGCGGAGTACTACTACCATAACTTCACTCCTAGTAATCCCACATGAACTAGAGAAGCTAATATGCTATCCTAGGAAAGACTAGACTCCCTTTCCATGATCCACGCAGGATCACGACACAAACCTCAAGAGCCAACTAACCATTCCACACGGTCAAGGTTTGTGTTCCAAGATACTCAATCCTTGGCCAGAGGAGAGTATCTTCCCACTACCCCTTGGAGAAACATCCACACTCCTCTCTACAAGGGTGGTCATGCCCCTCTCTATGAGGGTATTCTAGCATGTCCCTAGAGTATCCAAACTCAACTCTTGGACAAAGGCCAACCTTGGAAAATTTCTCATTCCTCTTCTCTTTTCATTATCTATGAAGGTATACCTGTGGGATTGCTCAAATCTTCTCTACAAAGGTCTAGCTATGGGATCTAAAAATCTCTTATGGTCCAAAATATTTCCATGGTATAATACCATGCTACCCATCTGTTGGGCACCTTCCATTTACTGGATAACTTTCATATTGATCAAAATATCTCATTACTCATCCACTGAGTAAATTGTTCCATGGACCACTACTTTCCTAACTGCACCAAATCATGATCATCCATTTAGAACTCGGAGACATATCTCCCTCTTGCACCAAACTAAGATCTTCTTTAACTATGTAACATCTGATAATCATCATCCTTGAATTTCTCTTATGTAATATCTTGGGTGCCTTCTTGAGTTCGAACATTTCCTTCTTTCTGACTTCATATTGTATCAACCTTCTCCCTCTACATCTATAAGAATGGTACTGGAGCAACCTGCAGTTACCTGCATCTCACAAACTATATCTAAATATCCATATTTCTCTTCATCTTGAACATTTATGTTCTACATCTTTAGGCTCCTTCTGCTCCTATATGAATATTGGATATTGTCTGGTTCTTACTGAATGTCACCATATCATAAGTCCTTCTCATGTTGTCTAATTTTTGCAATTCAAGGCATAAGTTATTTATTCCGAGACCTGTAAACTTACTTACAGTATGCTTTTTGAGATATGTCACTTAGAAATTCAATCAGTAAGAATAAGTATTAATCAAATAAACTATTAACATCATTTCTATCATAGTAGTACACATCGTTTCTTAAGAAAAACTTGTTCAACCATGTAGACATTTGAAACCCTAATCATGAATAAGAATTTTGAACTCTTTTTCACTCTAGCTATGAAATTACCAAATTTTCCTTTACTATCATAGCTACACACATACCTTTGTCACTCTCATGAGTGATCATACCTGAAATAACTATTTTATCTCTTTCTTGATCCTCTTCTTTGATACTTCTTTCATAAATTTGCATACACACTGAAATAAAACGAGGTTAATTAACATTCTCACAAGAACTAACTTGTAATGATAAAGTGTTAAAGTAAAGAAGATACTAAGAATAAACATGAATACTTATCTTTTTTGTGTGTGGGGGGAGGCTCCACAGACTCCACCATTTTCTATATTTCTTCAGATCAACTATCTTCAACTTAAAGTACATAATCCTCAATTTATACTAAATCTTTCCTTGAGGGAGGATATTCCTCTTCCTCTGCCACATGTGCTTGATGCTTTCTTTTCCCTTTTCCTTGAGGATAGTCATAGGAAAAGTGTCCCAAATTTTAACAGTTGTAGGATCTAATATTTGAAACATCTTTGTTCTTATATGGAACTCTTACGGAGTTAGGTTCTTTATTTTTCTTCCTGAAGGAACTTCTTCTATTATTTTTAATTGTAAGAGCTTTCTCTTCGTAAAAAATTAATATCTTCTATTGGTCTGCAAGTCTATATTCTTCATGTGTGCAATCTTCCCATAACTTATCAAACTTGGGTAACTTGCTTCTTGCACACACTCCTTGTACAAAGGGAATCCAAAATGTTGGAAAACCATTTAGGGTTGTGGTTACAAGGTCTTTGTCATTAATGACATCTCCAATAGTTGCAAGCTGATCTCTAATCTAAGAAACTCTCATAAGATAGGATAAGACAGATTCAGAGTTTTCCATCTTCATATTACGAAGTTGATTTCTTTAGGCAATATTCTAGCTAATGTATTTTCTTTCATATAAGTTGTTGAGTTCTTCATATATTTTTCTTTCTATCTGTAGTTCGGATATATGAGGGATCAAGTGATCCTTTATTGAATCTGACATGATTTTATTTCCTTTGTTTTCATTCTTCTTATGCTTGGTCTTTTTCTCTTCTTACTCTGGTTCTAGTACACCCAGTGTAACATGTTCTAGGAGATTATTCTTGTCTAGAATAATTTGCAACCTATGCTTCCAATATCTGAAGTTTCCATATCCTTCCAGCATGTCTTCTACCCTCATGTTGGTAGCCATTCTTTCTTGTAGTAGAAACCCTAGCCTTCTGGGCTATAGAAATAATAGAAAAAACAAATTTCTTGGATTTGAAAAATGAACTCACCAAAATATGCAATGGACTGAGGTGAGTATGCTGGTATAGACAGCTTCTAAAAATTCCAATTTCTAACCCTTGAAACTAGACCTGTGAAATTCTAGACTGCAGCTTTCTGGTTCTGGTTCTGGTTTTGGTTTTTTGGTACCAAGTCAAACTAGGGTTTGAATTTTTGGGAGTTCTTCCCACTGAAAATATTCAATTCTTGTGCCAAAAGATGTGCCTAGGAAGGGTGCAATTCCAAATGTGTTTTGCAGCCAAAAATTCCAAATATTCAAGAAACCCTAATTTTTGAATCTTGACAAAACTCAAGACTGAATCTACAACAATGCTCTTTTAGGCCTGCTCTGACACCATGTTAAGTTTCTTTCTTAATCTATTATTATTAATCATAGTTTCAATTGTAATTATTACAGTTATAACAACAACATAATAAGGATCTTACTGAAAGAAACAAGATCACAGAGTACACAAGAATTTATCCTGGGAAACCCTCAAGGGGAAGAAAACCCAACAAAACTTCTTTAATATAGATTCAATAACCAAGTACAGTACCAGAATAAATCTCTCTCTACAAGAGACAAACTACCATGATGCTAGACCAGAAAATAATCGAAGAACCATATCCAATCCAATGCCAAGACAATGAACCAAACATTAGAGAATATCCTCTCCCAAGCAATGTGCCTCTCTCTCTTCCTTCTTCCGGCAATTGGTAACTGTAGCTTCCTCCAATACTTGTGCACTAGATGAGTGAGCTGAGTGAGTGAACAAATGAGGTGTCGGCTTCCTTTATTTATACAAACTAGCAAGTGTTGAAAGGAGGTGTCTCTTCACTAGTAGGGCCGACTTATCTTTCTGGGTAGTTAGAACCACTTTAATTTGCCTGGGGGCCAACTTCTTAATTTGCATATTATATTTAGGATTTGACCAATCCACAAAAGGGGATAAGAATATTCTTTGCAGTTACAAAATATTTCAACAAGAGCCTCATTGTAATCATTGTCTTGTGAATGAGCGCAACCATCACATCTCTTCTTAGAGATAAGTCTCCACCATTCCAACAAGCTTGTTTTTCACTACATTTTATAGTTTTAGCTTATTTCCTTATTGAATAGAAAGTCAGTTTTATGGTATCTCTGTTATTATTTGTTAAGCATATTTTAATAATCTGTATTCATTTCGTTTTTCTCATAAAATATGGATCAGTGGTATTAGAGCAGTCTTTTCCTTGTCATCTTAATGCATGTACCCAACAAGGCCAAGGTACAAAGAATTGGGTCTCGAGCTTTTTTCTCTTGAGGAAAAAATCTCTCACACGCCCAAACGACTTCTCATGGAAGGAGAAAAGAAATATGATGGTACAAGAGATTCTTTCAAAATGTTGCTTGAGGAAGCCCTCACACAACAGAGGAACTACATGATGGATAGTTTCACACAAATCCTTCAATGGCTACCAACAGGCGATGCATCTTCCTTAAGCGAAGGTGCTTCCCCCTTCAAGGTACAAATCAACTTTGATATTCATATATTTGAAGGTCAGATAGACGCAGTTGTTGTATACAAGTGGTTGAATGTACTAGAAGGGTATTTTTCTGTCCATGACTTTTCAAATAGAGAAAAAATTACTTTTGCGCTCCTCAAATCCATTCCCCATCTCAAAGATTGGTGGGAAAAATTTTGTGAGCAAAAGGAAATAGAGGAACCCTCATTATTTACAGTCGTGACAACCTGGGAATCCTTCAGGGATTTTATTAAGTAAAAATACTACCCTGTCGGAAGTTATGATGACTTGTATACCAAATGGACCGCATTGCGGCAAGAAAGAGACCAAGTAGTGCCATAATTAACAAATATCTTCCATACCATGCACACTAATCTGGGTATCAAAGATTCAGATCAACATCGGGTGCTCAAGTATCGCAGTGCTTTGCATAGATACGTCCAAACCGAAATGGAATTTCTAGACATCTCATCCTTGGGCGTAGCCTATTGATATGGCATTAAAATTAAGTAGTAGATTAAATAAAAGATGCGATAATTTGGGCCTGGGAACCCCTTGCAGTAAAAACCAAGAAAGGGAGGCCCCAACCTACACAAGAAAGGACAGAGAAAATATGAATAGTATCAAGACAACCAGTCCAAGCCACAAGAAAAGAAGGAAACTGAAAAGACAAAGAAGGATACCGAGAAGTGGTGTAACTTCCATAAGAGCCCTTGGCATAACACTATTGATTTCCTCTCAAATCAGTAACTGGTGGCCAAACTGAAAGCCTCAGAATCAGATGCGTGTTCTGACTTTGAATCAGAACCAGAAAGGGGAAAAAGGATCATTGACACGGAACCCACTACCACCAAGATCCATCCTAATGAACTAGATGGACCAGAATAAGGTGAGCACCTTTTCCATTTGAAGATGCCGGTGAAAGGCACCCATCTGCACTTCATCCTTGATAGCGGTAGCCAGAAGAACCTCATCCAGTAGAGGCCATCAAATGACTGGTCCTACCGACAACGTTTCATTCACAACCCTACACCATTGGATGGCTCCACCAAGGAAGAGATCTACATGTCAGCCAACAGTGTCGACTATCGTATGACATCAAGCCCTTCAAAGACGAGGTATTATGTGATTTTTCTCCTCTTGATGTTTGTAATGTTCTTTTTGGCCAACCTTATTTATGGAAACGTCATGGTATATATGAGTCTAGGCCTCGTAGTTTTATTATTACTTTGAACAGGAAATTGTACAGGATCCCTGAGGCAGTCCCTCCTAGTGCTATTTCCTTGATCTCTTCCAAGCAATGCAGGAAGGTCATCTGTCAAACCGAGAAAATTGTCTTCTTCATGATTCTCTCTCAGAGTAAGTGAAATATTGCAGCCACATCTAGGGCCTCTATGACCGATCTCTTCACACAACATAAGAAATTGGATAAGGTGGTGGAAGAATACTTATATATCTTCTCCTCTCCTATCGGGGTACCTCTATGCTTCTAGGTCAAGCATCCCATCGATGTGACCCCAGGCGTACCTCTACCCAATGTTCTGGTCTACCGCTTCTTTCTATTAGAAAACAAGGAGATCAAGAGGCAAATACAAGAACTGAACCAGAAGGAGCACATCCATCCCAACTCGTTGCCTTGTGGGACCCCAATCCTAATGGTGTAGAATAAATACGGGACCTAGTAAATCTGGATTGATTACCAGGACCTGAATAAAATCACAGTCCCAAACTGGTACCGTATTGCCCGAATCAACGACCTCCTTGATCATCTCCTGAAATACTTCAGTAAGATTCATTTGAAATTTTCCTACCACTAGGTCCCAATAGAATACATAGATGTATGGAAGACTGCCTTCAAGTCAAAAGAATGCATTTTTGAATGGTTGGTCATGCCCTTTGGTTTGAAAAATGCACCAACAATTTTTATGAGGATGATGGACGATGTTGGTTGTTTATTTGAGTTATACCTTTCACATGATTTACCCAGGTTTAGGTCTTCTAGGGATCCAAAAAATCCTCTAAAAATATCGGCCCTCCTTGTAAACCAGAAGGCAATGCAATACACAAAGTGCATTGCATAGGCTCATCCAAGATAGTCTTAATAGGTGACTGCAATACTCAAGTGCTTGAAGTCTAGGACTAAATGAATATCTGTGAAGTGTGCACTGAGAGTTCTATTTAATTATTAATAAAATATACTACCAATCTCATTTGTGTATGTAATGTAACTAGATCCATTGATTCATTCATACATAATTCTATCATTTTCTCATAAACATTAAAAGAGACACAAGAATTCAATCACATAACATAGGTTTTACCATGGTTCACCCCCTCCTAGGATATGTCCACAAAGATCTGGCTCTCAAGTTCTTCTATTATGGTAGTTCCAAAAAATACAGCACTACATGCTTTACAACTCATCCTCAGTCGGGTCAAGATCTATTATGAGGCATACTAGATCAGACCAGGATCCTTAGTCTATGATCTAACCCTCAAAATCTACCCTTATGTCCCTCTACATCTCAACAACTTACAAAATTGGGTCATACGACAAAGTATTACAAACTAGTTACTCCTTCTCATGCAAGTAACACTCTATCAAAACATGACTCCCTCCTCTCTTCTAGGCCTCCTAGGTATCTATATATATAGTTTTTTGGCTCTTCAGCCATTAAAATGTTTTTCAAAAATCCTAAACCGAATTTCCTTAGGTCTTCCATGCATGTGCATGTGTTGCTCTTCCTTTTGTTTGTCTCTTTCCTCATGCATGCCTTTCTTCCCAAAATAACCTTTCTTTCTGATTTGGCCTGCTTCCAATAGGCTACCAACACTGACATGTGGCTCGTCCTGAGCCACCTAAACCTTGTGTGCTTCATCAGTCTCTCTTGTGATCTCTTGGAACTTCTCCATGAGGTTTGTTGCCTACGTTTGGGCCTTCATGATATTCTCCTTGAGTGCGTCCAACATCTGCACTACAATCTCATGGCTGACCATCCTTGCACATTCTACCTGGGTTTGTTCCATATATGTTTTGGATTCCTCTACATGTACAATGACCTTTTCTACTCACTCCTAGAGCGGTTCCATTTGATCCTAGTGCTTGTTTTTCGGTGTCTGCATAGCTATGAGTTTTTCCTATCTTCATGTCCTTCACTCCTTTTGCGCACTCTGTGATTGGCATTGTCTTATGCCTCTGCTTGAGGTCATGGATAACTACACTTATCCTTTCTCCTTCCTAGTCCCATTGTTGATCCTCTTCCATCTTCATCCAGAGTTGTGTTGCTTTCTCGAACAATTCGACCGCCACATGGACTTATCTCTCTATCTCCTTTATCTGCATTGTTTCATCCTATTGCCTTTTCTTCTTAACCTCTGGTGGGGTGGTAGTTGTGATATGTTCCCAGAGATGCTCGATCACTTGTTAGTATTGATAAATTTTCCGTACAATCTGATAAATCTTCTCTGTCACCGTGAATTCGACTGTCTATGCGTATTTTGGGATTTTCTCATAGGCTACAACCACTTTTTGCTCCATCCCATTCGCACAGTCCTTCTCTTATTTGGTCTTGATTTTAGCATACTCAAGTATCAATTCCATCTCATCTCAATTGTCCTTTGTCTACTGCAATTCCTATGTATATGTGTGTGTGTGAGACTGTACCTCCTGTGTAATGTTGACTTGCAGTTTATACAAGGCCTTGGTCAGTATCCACGTCAATACCAACTGTAGTTGATCCAAGTCCCTTAGGGGCATCTTCCCCAAGATATTGTCCATGTGCAACATGTTGGGTGTGACGTGAAATTTTGATCTCGATTGTGCTATCATCCATATCCTATCCTTCTCGCTTGATCCAACTTCACCTCTTATCTATGATGTTGACGGGCACATTTCTACACTGTTGTCGACTATCTGCACTTCCTCGAGCTACCTGAGGAGCTGTCGTATGTTTACCAAATCTTCTTCAATTATGTCCCTTTGGTGCGCAACATTCTTGAAATCCTCGATTGTGCGATCCTGGATCATTTGGGCCACCATGTCTGCATCATCCTCAATGATCATGTATTCTAGGGGCCTTTTGTGTGCCTTCGCCTTCCTATGTGCACCCCCTGTCTAGATGGTTGGCCTATTGGTCTAGCCTTTCTCTTATGGAGTAGCACTTGATGTAGTTCCCAGTGTTGCCTTGCCCTGTTTCTAATGTACCTAGGGCGCATGTGTTTTGTATTTCTTCCCCGTATGGACGCTTGTCTTGGATGTCCCCCCTTTATTATTTTGTGCCTTGTTCTTACTTGTCCTTGGTTTCTTGGGCACTGTTACTTATTCAAGATATGTCTGTTCCTGTATTACCTCCTCCTCCTCCTCTATCTCAGTAGGTATTTCTTGAATGAGGACTGGAATCCTCCAGTCATGTTCCCAATTCTTAATGGCCATCTTAATGTCTTCCTCTGTGATGCAATAATGCAGTTGTAGCCATTGATATTAGTGGTCTTTTCATGCCTAGATCCACATCGCATGTCTAGTGGCTTTGAAGTTGGCTATGCCCCGATAATGTGTGATTTACCCTCCAAGTGTTGGTGATGGTGTCCTGTATGTCTCAAATATAACCTTCGAATATAACTGCATTCAATTTTTTGTTGTTGGAGTCTGAAGCGGCCCTGAGTGATAAGTATCATGCTTCATGGAAGGGTTTGGGTCTAGTGGCAAAAAATGAATACTTCGGCTCCTTCCATCCGATCACGACTATTAGGATGAGTAGCCATGAATAATGAAATTGTGTCCCCAGATCTTGTGCATCCTTGTAGTTGTCTAGGAATAGATTCAACAAATAAGGGGCCTAGATGAGTGTGGTTCCCTTGGCACACTGTGTTGCAGTTGTGACAACCTCGGTTGAGACTTCCTCCTTGTGGAATTTCCTAAACGACTTGCATGCCATAATTTTTGTGGCCATTCTTTTCGCGAAGTTACTAATACTCCTAATGATGATTCTGCATGAACCCCTTTCGGTGCTGTATTTATTCTTCATCTCCTCGACCAGTTCTTTCTCCTTTGTTTTGTCCTCTAGGAACTATGTGAGATCCTCACACCGTGATGGAAGCCCTGTGATGTGTGTGATGAGTTCTACATTTATTGAGACAATTTGTTCCAACTATAGATATCCTCCATGTGTGACCGCCATAAGCTTCTTGACGCAGTTGTTTGCATACTGACCTCTCCCAAAGTGTGGTAGGTCCAACAGACCTAGAATCCCAGTTTCGGCTAGTCATGCTACCCACTTGACTAGTTGATTGATTGGTTCAGCAAAGGGTCCTATACCCACAGTTTGTAGGTATACTTGCTTGGTGAACTTTGGAAACTTGTCCATGTCCATTACATCATGGTCTGAGTACCTCAATTTCTCTATGTGTCCTAACAAATTTGCTGGTACATGTACCCCTTCTAGAATGCACGGCAAGACAATTGTTGTGGCGAGTTGCCTATGTGATGACCTAGGTACCATCTGCTTTTCCTTTCACTATGGTGGTTGGATCAATGTTCCAGCCTCCATTGTTCACTCTTCGACATACTCCTCTGGTCAACCAATGACATCTTCCATTGCTCCCTCATGTGGCTATTTTTATGTGGTTGTTTGTGATCCTTCTGGTGCCATCATTTCTTCCTAGTTCGGAGTTGTCCCATTGACTCTCGAGGCTTCTTAAGGGTTTTTTGGGTGCCCTAGGTTTCATGCATCCTCAGTCAGTTGGCCCTATCCTTCTTTCGGCATATCAATGTCCATACCTGCTGGTGTTGTCTAAAGGGTTTCCTCCACAATGGGTGTGAGACTTCCTGGTGTTGTATCCGATGATGATATTTCGTCCATATTGACGACTTCTAGGGGCTGAGATGGTTGTTGTTTTCTTACCTATGGTTGTGATTGTGCTTTGGTACTACTTTAGGCTCATCTAGTAGTCTGGCTCAGTTCTCCCTATTTGGATCATGTCAAGGTGGTAAATATTTCATTCGTCGAGCTCAGTGGCCTCTGCAACCTATGAAATCTTTACTCTCTTCTTCGTGTGCTCTATCTCTCAGTGCCTTTCCCAATTTCACAATAAAATTTCCACTCTTGTGTTCTTGCTTTGCATCGACGTCATGTGAATATTTTCATAGACGTTATCACGATTATGGTTTAATTGAACTGTTGGTTCCTTCATACTTTCCATTGGTTTCCTTTTCCATCGCCAGTTGGTGTGATTAATGCAACGTCCCGTCAGTCGTTTATGGCATTCAATTTTGATAGTCATCATCAATTGGCACTTCTTTTTCCATATCCTCCTTTCTTGCTTGTTTCCTCTTTGTAGTGACTGTTGGCCTTGTCTCCATCAGGCTAGCATTGTTGAGCGTGTGTGATCCTTCTATTTTCTTCACGGGCTCCTTCTATTTTTGGTGCACTGTGGCTCTGTTGTTAGCTTTTGATGTCCTGCACTATATCGTGTTTTTATTTTTATTTTTTTTATCTTCGCAGTGACTTTCAAGTTGTGGGTGATCGACTGTCCTTGTACAGCGTCAGTCAACTCCCATTGATCATCCCTCTGAGTTTTGTGCCTCCTAATTCCTTCAAATATACAGATCCCCCATCTATGACAACTTTTACTTTGTATGGTCCTAACCAGTGCATTTTGATTTTTCCTAGGTGTTCAAGGGATTTAATGTCATACATCAACACTAAGTCTCCTTCCTTGAAATTTTCCTCTTGATATGTCTGTCATGCCAAGCTTGGTCCCTTAATTTCTGAACTTCTTGGTGGAACCCTGCTAGGATCCTATCTTCCTCCATGATCACTAGTTGATTCAACATGTCCTGTACTACGCCTCATTTTTTCATGTTCGTAATCGCTTCTACGTGCAGACTGGGTACCAAAAATTCTACTGGAACCACTGTTTCTTATCCATATATGAATTTGAATGTCATGTTTCCTATCAAATTCTTTCATGTGGTCCTGTATGCCCATAATATTGCTGGTATTTTTATGTCCCAATCATCCCTATTGACATTACAGATCTTCATCAGTGCATTTTCAAGGATTTTGTTAAAGGATCCTACTGTTGCATTTTCTTGTGGATGATATGGTGTAATTTTTTGATGATGGACTTCAAATTCCTTAGTCATAGCCTTAATAGTGTTTTTAATGAAGTGAGTTCCTTGGTCACTCATCAAAATCCTTGGGAAACCAAATCTAGTGATCAGTAGCTCAAACAAGAATTGTGTTGCTATCTCTATGCTGCAATCTTTGACTGGTGTTGCTTCCGCCCATCTTGTCAGGTATTCTATCGTGATGATGATGTATCTTTCTCCTTTCCTCTTGGATGGTGGTTTAATTGTTCCCACAAAATCTATTTCCCATTTTTCGAATACCTGCAAAGTTACCTATGGTCGCAGGGGCATCTCGTCCCTTCTATTCTATTTACCAACCCTCTGACATACATTGCATTTCTGTCATTACTCCTTTGAGTCTCCGTGAATGGTTGACCACCATAGTCCTTCATGTAATACCTTCTACGTAGTATATTTTCCCGCATACTGTCATCCTTCTATTCCCTCACAGGCTTCTACTAAAATCCTTGGTCTTTCATGTTCTAGCACACATCTTCTCAAGATGCTATATGCACCTATTTTGTATAAGTGTCTTGCAATCAGCTGATAGTATACAGCCCAGAATACTAGGTTTATCTTCTGCGCGGTGTTATATTCATGTGTTGCAGTCCTTGTACTCAAGTACTGGATGATGTCTGCAATGTATTTATCGACGATCTGGACTGAAAATAATTGTGTGTGCGGAAAGTTGTCCTCTAAATTGGTAGGTTCCTCTCCATTCGTGATCCTTGATAGGTGGTCAGGTCCCGCATTCAGCTTCTATGGTTTAACTATTACCTCAAAATCAAATTCCCAAAAAAGCAATAACCATCTACAAATTCTCCCCCCCCAACACTGGCTTGTTGACTAGGTATTTGAGCATTGAATGGTCTATGAACATCTTGAAATGTTTCCCTAATAAGTAGTTTTTGAACTTATGAATCATGTAGACCATAGCTAGGCCTTCCCTCTCTGTAGTGTTGTAGTTCTACTTCGATTCTGACAGTTTTCTGCTAGCAAATGCCATAGGATGATCCAGTTCTCCTGCTACTGGCTACGCCAGAATAGCTCCAAGTTCTATGGTTGATGCATCTACATGTACGTGTAATGTCTTATCCTAGTCTGGGAATACTAGTATTGGCACGGTGACCATTTTTTCTTTCAGCGTATCCAGACCATGTTGAAAATCGCCATTCCATTGGAACTTTGTATCTTTCCTTAACAGTCTCTCCATTGGCATGGTGATCTATGTGTATTGTTTTATAAATTTTCTGTAGTATCTTGTGTGTCCCAATGTCGCTATTAGTTGACAAACTATTTTTGGTGGTGGTAGGTTAACGATTACTGCAATTTTGGCAGGATCTACTAGTAAACCTTTCTTTCATACTATATGGCCCAATAGTATCTCGAACGATGTTCCAAAGATGCACTTCTTGATATTTTATTATATCTAGAACTGCCTGCATCTTTCTAACATCAGCCATAAGACCTCTACATGGTATTTTAATAGACTATAGATTGTCCAATATTCCAAGTATACCTCTAGAAACTGTTGGATAAATTATTTAAACGCAACTATGACTACTCTAGAAAATATTGTTGGTGCATTCTTTAGTCCAAACGGTATGACCGTGTACTGGTAGGATCCCCATTTTGTAGAAAAAGTGGTCTTGTATACATCTTTCAGTGCTATATTGATCTAATGGTATCCTGAAAATCCGTTGGTGAATAAATAAACTTCTTTTCCTCCTATGTTCCCCAACACCTCATTCGTGAAGGGTGTAGGGAATGGTTCATGTAGGCATACATAATTCAACTTCCTCAAGTCGACGCATATTCTTATTCTGCCTTGTTTTTTCTCCTGAACTACGATCAGACTTATCTATTTTGATTCTTCCATAGGTTCTATGATTCCCAATTCGAGCATCATATCGATCTCAGCTTTGAATTTTTTCTTATTTATAGGATTTAGTCTATATGGTCGTTGTCTGATCGGTCTTGCCTCATCTCTGAGTGGTATATTCATTTCACCCAGCTCTCCTACTATGCCCTTCATTTATGTGAACGTTGTGGGGAATAGGTCAGTGTACTTGTGTAGTAACTCTGTTATTCTTTATGTTGTTTTCTCATCCCAGTAGTATCCAATGTTGGCCATTTTTGGATTCTCATCTATCCCAATGTTGACTTTCTTCACCTTGATCGACGCAACAATTACTTCTGATTATAGAGGTGGACCTTCCACTTCTATTTCTCCTTCATCCTCTTCGATCTGAATATCATGTGGATCATCTTCATCTAGTACTTCTTCCTGCACATGGTAGCATGACAACAGTTATTTCATTGTCTTCATGTTCTGTTGTTGTTCCTCTATTATGACTTCAACTTCTGGTTCCTAAATGAATATAACTCCTCTTATTTGTTTAAGTGTTGCATCTATGTTGGGGTTCTCATGTTCAAATGAGAAAGTGACTATAAATTTTTGTTGTAGCACTGTCCATCTCATAGTTCCTCTACGTAGTTCCTGGTCTGTATACCAGTTTGCTAGGATTCCCTCTAATGTGTGTATGAAATGATGAGGCCATTCTTCTAGGGGTGTCATTTTCCACAACTCTCTTCACTTCTCCAATTGTTCCGATGGTGCCCCCTATCTATCGTACTTCTACTTTTGGTTTCTTTTCTATTCTATGCCAAACCTTATGCATAGTAACTGCTTACATTGGTACCAGTCCTTGATTTCTTTCTCGTGGGCACCCCACCATATTGTGGGTGTGGCCTTGAGTGTTATATATAATGCTAACAGTCTCTGATGTTTTAACACTTCATTTTTGTAACGTGTCAAGAATGATTCTAGATTGTTTACCCCATGGAAACTGGGTGGTTCCCTTATCTCCATACCTACCCATCTTACTGTACGGTCTATTCTTGTGCATATTCTTGTGGAAACTTCATGTAGCCTCTGTTGCCAGTTATCTAAACTGTATCTGAGTTTGACACGCATGAAGTAATTCTCTGCCAACTGAGTATCCCATCTGTGGTTGGGCTTACATAATCCTCATCTCGTGTCATTGTTCTTTACAACTGGACAATTTCCTCCAAGTCCAAGGAAGTAGGCTCTACCAACCTTTCCCCTTTTGATGGGTCTAATGGTGGAATGACCTTGTATTCTCCTGACTCGAAGGTCATTTTTCATTTCTTTAATTTGATTATGGCCTTGTTATCAAACGCCCAATCCAATCCCAATAATGTTGTATATGGTGTTGTGTCATCCACTATCTCTATTACTTCGAAGTCAGCTTTAGTGTGTACTCCATACAGGTCTACTATTACTCCTTTCAGCTAGGCTCCCTATTGGTAGAACTCTATGTTGATTTTCCAATTTCAGTTGAATGGGTGAATACCCTAATGTGGAATCCCCCATATATTTCCATGTCTTCTTGGGTAATACATTGACTTCGGATCCTAGATCTAGTATGATGTCTCCCACGTTGAAATATCCAATGTTGGCATTCAGCCTGAACTCCCTACTTGTTCTTCTCCTTGTATGTAGGTGATTACATGTTTTTTGTTCTAGTTTTCCTTTTGTTTCTATGCCACATCTTTCTAACATACTTTGTAATATTTTGACAGAGGATGGATCATTTAGTAATTTTATGCATGATTGAAAAAATCCTTTGATTATACTTACTTGTCCTAGGGGATGCATTTCTTTGGTATGATCCAACGATGGAGGCATCTTGTACTCTAGTACTTCCTTATTATGTTGCGTAGTTGAAGTCAACGCAATGTTAGGCTTAAAAAATTCTTGTATGGATTGCTTAAACATATCCTTCTCATTATGTGTGTCAAATTGCTTCCTTGGTTTGACATTTTTCGTTACCCATTGGTGTTGTGTTGGATCTTGTCCCACTACATCATTTATTGTTTTATCTCCTCCACACGTAACTATGTTGATGTTTCTTCCTTCATCCCTCACTTCTGCTGAAATCCATTGAACATTCTGGTTGTTTTGATTCCTCTTTTCCTGGACCTTCCCTAATAACGTAGGACATTCTTCCATGTCATGATCCGATGCATGATAATACATACAAGTTTTTGGTGGAAGTGGACATTCTCTTGCATAGCCTCCTCTTGCTCGTCCTCCACCTCTGTATCCAACTTGATCCCCTCGTGACGCGTTATACTGAGGTGTTGGGTTATACTATGTGGTATTGTAATGGGGTTGTGTTGTGTTATATGGTTGTTGCACAGTATTATATTTTTGTTGTACAATGTTGTATGGGGTTGGTACCTGGTTAAAATGAGGTGCGTCTTGCCCGGTCATCATTTCTACCAACACCCTATATGCATCTGATGTCCTCTCTCTCATAAACTTCATCGATCTAAAGTATTTTTCATCATGGCCTACTGACTTGCAAAAGTTGCAATATGAACTCTTTGGGACTATCTGGTACTTCTGAATCATTAGGCAGTGATATGGATCGTGGTCCTATTTCTTATAGATTTCGCACCATAGTCCTCTTGTTGGTAACATATTTGGAATTCCTGTTGCCATGTACTATGCAATTGTTGGGCATTCATTCTTATGGTGTCCTTCCGTCCTGCATGTGGTACACAAAAAAACTTCTCGTTCTTCCTTACTTTTGTTCTGGTTTAGACGGAACATTAAGTTCTTCAGATCCTCCTTCATCTCTTCGATGGCTGGATCGGTCTTTTGATATTGGTTTTCTTCTAGTTACAGGGCTACCTACAGAGCCTCTTCCTGTTTCTGAAACTTATGTTGTCGCATTGGATATTTTAAGTGTGGTAATAGTGAATTGACAAACAGGTGCATGTCCTGCATATATGTCATGAGATATTTTAAATTTCCTTTCAGTTGCTTGAATCTCTAGTCAATCTCCCATACAGATTCTCCTAGTTTTTGTCTAATTTCTATCATCTCATTGATGTATTGGTCCTTTGAACTTGACTTCTGAAACTCATTTATCAACTGCTTCTTGATATCGACAATTGTTCGGGTTGTCCCTGGTGAATTGCTTGTGGCTAAACACATATACAAATCCAGTGTGTGATCCCTTAGTTTAATCGTTAACTGTGTTTGTGGCTAAACTAAACACATATACAAATCCAGTGTGCGATCCCTTAGTTTAATCACTAATTGTGAAATTTTAGTGTCCTCGTCTGTGATATGTTTTTCTTCCAAAATATTTTCACAGATAAATAGGTATTTCTCTGAGTCCTCCGATGCTTCTCCTTTTAATTCTAGTAACTTGATGGTGGGATCATGTCCTGCCATCCTAAATTTTGAAATACTACCTTTCTGCGGTGTAGATAATTGACTAATTCTCCCTGAACTAGGTCCCTTGGTTGTTGTTCCTTGTGTATATTTACTTCCTGTTGTCTTCCTTTTTCCGAAATTTGGTTGTCTAAATGATGGTGTTCTATTTGGTGTGTTAGTCGCACATGGGTTCATGGGTTCCACATTGACATTAATATGGATTTGATTGTTGCCTTCAATTCCTTCTCTTGGAACTCTTGTCTTCCTATCATATGTTGCATGCAAGATTTCCTCAATCTATTCCATAGCCCAGAGATCCTCTACCTCCTCTTCATCACTAGCCAATCCTTCCCTCGTGGCTACGACTCTCTTCTTAGTGTTCACATTTTATTGGTAAGGTACTCCACTGCACCTCTTTCCAGCTGTCCCTGTGATCCTCTTGATCTGGTCATCATCCATCATGATTGGGTCCAAGGACTCCTCCTTCTTTCCTTTATCCCTTTCTCCTTTCATTTCTCCTTTTTCTTTTAGTGCTTTCCCCCTTCCCCCATGCACGCAGGGAAGTTTAGTTGTCTAATTCCATTGTCATTACACCTTTGTTATAGAGAAGTGTCTTAATATAAGTATAAAACGATCTAATATACCTTTCTCAAGGCCCACATAGAAAGTATTTCTCTGATGCGTTGTACGACCGTGGTATCTACTGAAAATTCTGTTATAAAGCCTGCTACAATACTGTCGAGCCAAAAATATACTACGTGGGTGAATTTTTTATTCACCTGTTGTAATTGCACGATCTGAACTGAGGTACACTCTAACAGTCAAATCTGTATTGTTGTGTGGTTATCCTTCAACCTCAATATCCACTCCTGCAATAAGTGTGGAAAATCACAGAAAAATACTTCATGCAGATCAATAAACACATACTTCTCAAGTTATTTGCACGATGTTACTCTAGGGTTTTTGTTATCTTTCTCTACAAACTATAGCTCCTTTGTATTTATCCATCTTTAGATCTCTTCTTTTGTGGGATTCCAAAGTCTCAACATCCCCTTCTAGCAGTGCATTCTTCTCACCTTCTTGTCGTCTGATTCTGTACTCTTTTGACCCACCTTCCGCAGATCTTACATTATTTTAACACATCTTTAGCAGATCGCATCCCCTCAATCCTATGTTGTTCCAATTGGAAAGGGAACCATTTGTTGGTTTTTTATCTGAGTTATACCTTTCACATGATTGACCCAAGTTCATGTCTTCTAGGGATCCAACAAAGCCTTTAAAACTATCTGCCCTCCTGGTAAACCAGAAGGCAACGCAGTACACAAAGTGCATTGCACAGTCTCACCCAAGATAGTCTTAATGGGTGACTGCAATACTCAAGTTATTGCAGTCTAGGACTGAATGGATATCTGTGAAGTGTGCATTGAGAGTTATATTTAATTATTAAAGAAATATATTGTCAATCTCATTTGTTCATGTAATGTAACTAGATCCATTGATTCATTCACACATCATTCTAACATTTTCTCATAAATAGTAAAAGAGACACAAGAATTCAATCAAATAACACAGTTTTTACCATGGTTCACCCCCTAATGGGCTACGTTCACAATGATCTGTCTCTCAAGTTATTCTATTATGGTAGTTCCAAAAACTATAGTGATGCACACTTTACAACTTGTCCTTAGTTGGGTCGATATATATTATGAGGTGAACTAGATCACACCAAGATCCTTAGCCTATGATCTAACCCTCAATATATACCCTTTTGACCCTCTACAACTTAATAACTTACAAAATTGGGTCGTATGACAGAGTATTACAAACTAGTTACTCCTTCTCATACGAGTAACGCTCTATCAAAACAGGACTCCCTCTTCTCTTATACACCTCCTAGGTATCTATATATATACGTTTTTGGTTCATCATCCATTACAATGTATTGAAAAAACCCTAACCTTAATTTCATTAGGTATTCCATGCATGCGTGCATGATGCTCTTCCTTCCATTTGTTTCTTTCCTCGTGCATGCCTTTCTTCCCAAAATAACCTTTCTTTTTTATTCAACCTACTTCCAATAGACGATATCCTATGACCTTTCACCAGTACTTTTGTAGTGGTGTATCTAGATGACATCCTCATATACAACAAGACTTGGGTGGAACACTTGCAACACATTCAACAGGTTTTTCACACCCACAACAAAAAATATATGCAAACTTAGAAAAATGCTCCTTCAGCATGGACATGGTCCATTACCTAGGCTACATCGTTGATCAACATGGTGTGCATGTGGATCCAGCCAATATCTAGGTCATCCATGATTGTCCAGCCCCAACCACACTCACTGAGATTTAGAGATTCTTGGGCCTCACCAATTTCTATCATAGGTTTGTGTTGGGATTCTCTCATATGGCATGGGCCCTCATCCCAGTAAACATGGGTGGTGGTAAGGAAAACTTTGTGTGGGGCTTGTCCCAACAACAAGCCTTTGATGAATTTAAGCATCGTTTGTTATCATCCCTAGTAATTTCATTAGTGTACCTGCAACATCCCTTTGAGATCGAGACAAATTCTTCAGACTCTGTTGTGGGCATCATTCTCACTCAACATGACCACCTTGTGGCATATCATAGTGAGACACTATCATATGTTTTCCATACCCTAATTACAAAAAATAATGTACTCCATTATGAAATCCTGCCACCAATGGAGGCATTACATTATGGGGAAGGAGACAATAATCCACACTGATAACAAGACACTACATTTCATACAAACCCAAGGCAAATTGCAGAATGACAGTCATCAGAAGTGGTCCACATACTTACAATACTTCCACCTCACCATCAAGTATAAAAAAGGAAGTACCAACCGAGTTGTTGATTTCCTCAGTCGAACTCTAGTCGCGACACTCACCATGGTGCTAGACTCTTTCGGCCATGAGACCTTCAGATGGCCCCACCTCTATGAGATAGACCCTGACTTATCCACCACCTACCAAATGTTGGGAGAAAACTCAGTGGTATCTAATTTCCATCTTCAAGATGAGATTTTGTGCAGTCTGGTCCATCTCTTCGTTCCATCAAGAAAGTGTGTGAAGATGATTTGGAAATCTCACTATAGTCGGGTCAAAGGACACTTTGGTGTTGAAAAGATAGTGTCGGTGCTGCAGAAAAATTTCTACTGGTCAAAACTTCGACAGGATGTCAACAAGTATATCTGGTCCTGCACCGCTTGTGCTATTTCCAAACCGACCACTAAGAAACAGGGCATGTACACCCCTCTTCCTACTCTTAAAAATTTGTGGGAATCCATCTCAATGGACTACATGTCAGGCCTCCTGTCCACCAAGAGGGGAAATCACTGTGTTTTTTTGGTTGTTGATTGATTTTCCAAGATGGTGATTATAGTCACCTGCAAGAATAAAATAACCACAGAGGCCATTGCTAATATCTTCTTTGAATGAATATGGGTACACTTTGGGATCCCACAAACCATTGTCTCAAATCGGGACAGTTGATTCCTCAGCACATTCTGGTCAAGCCTCTGGTCACTGCTCGATACCAATCTCACCAAATTCACTGCATTCCACCCCCAGACAGATGGACAAAATGAGGTCGTCAATCAAATGATCGTACATATACTACACAAGTACAATTCCAAGCACCCTCGCACATGGGATGAGAGTCTTCCCTATGTCCAACATAGATACAACTGATCCCTACATATATCAACTGGCCACAGACACTTTCAGGTGGGTTTGGGATTCCAACCATTGGGCCCCATGGATGTTGCACTACCCTTGGAAACCACCTCGGCCGACTCGTCCCCTACTCCACCAAAAGATGATAAAGCCACCCGGTTCATTGAGTGGATCCAACACATCCTCCAATAGGTTTAGGATATTTAACATAAGTCTAATGCCAAGTACAAGAAACACAATGATCAACATTGGGTGCCACATAAGTTTCAAGTGGGTGACAAAGTTTGGTTGGAATTCCATAAAGAACGCCTTACAGGGCCCTATCAGAAGCTTCACCCACTCCAGTATGGTCCATACACCATCACCAAGGTTGTGGGTGACAATTATTTTTCACTCAACATTTTCCCTTTCCTTGGCCTACACCTAGTATTCAATGTGGCTCTCCTTCGGCCATATTTCCCACCATTATTGGACACCTCAGAGATAACAGAGAAGTTGACACCAACATAGCTCAACCTTCACTACATGCAACAAGAATCTAGTGATCAGATTGTGGACACACAGATCAAGGGCACCTGACAACAAAGGATCCATATTTATCGAGTTGTCAAAGCAAGGAAGCTCTTGCACCAAGGAAAGTGGCTCACCTGGGGACAAACTCAGCAAAACTTTCCTCATCTGATGGGGGAACTTGATGCAATGGAGACCATTTCTTCCTAAGGGGGGAGGATTGATCTGTATTTTATGAGCAGAACAAAATGAATACGAATTATTAAAATGGGCTTAGCATAGAATAACAGAGATACAGTAAAATTGGTTTTCTATTCAATAAGGAAATAAGTTGAAACTGTAAAATGCAGTGGAAAACAAGCTTGTTGGAATGGTGATGACTTATCTATGAGAAGAAATGTGACGGTTTCTCTCATTCACAAGAATATGATTACATTGAGTCTCTCAAGGCCTTTTCACAATAAATAGGAATGTCAAAAACCCTATACATCAAAAAACCTAACCCTAGGAGATGAAGCACCAAAAGTCATGTGGACGTCATTTGGGTAAGTTAGTACATCAACTTCCCGGGATCGTAACGTTTGCATACGATCTTTGTTTTAGGCACACAATATCCCATTGGACAAGTCTATCCGAGGACTACACATTTTTCTAATATTTGTCAAAGGTCATTTCTAACTATGGCGAGCCCTAAAAACGTTGTTTAGGGCCTCAAAACGGCCCCACAAGTTAGGGACCTAAAAACTAGGAAAACAAAAGATGCCAAACTAGAAAATTGCCAAAATGAACCAATTGGAATAGGTGGTGGGCCACCTACATCCATCTGGATCATGATATGAGTGTTTACATATTACAATATTAGGCTCACTGGCCTTTATCATCTATGCTTTTTGGACTAATAATCGCATAATCCTTTTGGCCTGTAATAACCTGGCTCACAAACCTATAAAACATATTTACATTTACATTTACAATTGGGGTTCAACATAGCGGTATTACACAAAATCCATAGGGTCATATGCTGACTCAAACTCTGATTATGGGCCAAAAAAGGGAATATGGATAATTGATGCATAATGTAGTGTCACTATCACTACCACAAAAGTCCAACCATGGGAACCAGAGCATCCTGAAGAAGGGGAGTGTCTTTTCCACTCATAGATGTGGGTGAAGGGAACCCCACTCCATTTCATTATAGAAAGTGGTAGCCAAAATAACTCAATATCAACATAGGTTTTCAAGAGGTTGAACTTGATAATGACACAACATCCTCAACCATATACCATCGATTGGCTCAGCCAGGGATGGGACATCTGTGTCAGCCAACAATGTCACCTGCTTTACGTCATAGAACCATTCAAAGAAGATGTATTGTGTGATGTTTCCCCACTTGAATTTTTTGATGTTTTTCTATAACAACCATATATGTGGAAATATCATGTTGTTTATGAATATAGGCCCCGTAGTTTCATTATTACTTTTGGACATCAACTCTACAAGGTACCAGAGGCAGTCCTAAATATTGTGGTCTCTTTTATTTCTGTGAAGTAATGTAGAAAGGTGGTTTCTTAGACTAGGATATTTTACCTTTGTATGGTTTGATTGGAAGGTGAACAAAAGGTCACTGCAACCACCACAACCTCTGCACGAGGTCTCTCTACCTAGCAGCAATAGGTGGACAGAATAGTCGAGGAGTACAAAGACATATTCACCTCACTTACTAGGGTTACTATGCACTATAAGGTAAATCACCCAATTGATCTGACACTCGGTTCTCCTATTCCTAACAACCTTGTATATAGGAATTCTATTTTGGAGAATGAAGAAATAAAACGCCAGATCCAAGAGATAATTTTGAAGGGCTACATCAAACCCAACTCCTCACCTTGTGGGAGCTCAATTTTTCTAGTACGAAAGAAGGATGGGACATGGAGAATTTGTATTGATTACAGAGCCATGAACAAGATCATTGTCAAGAATCGATACCCAACTCCCTAGATTTATAATCTTCTTGATCAACTCAAGGTAGCTAATTTTTTTGAGTAAAATTGATCTAAAGTCAGGTTACCACCATGTGTTGATTGATCAAATTGATGTGTGGAAGAAAACCTTCAAGTCCAAAGAAGGCCTATTTTAGTGGTTGGTCATGCCTTTCGGCTTGACTAATGCCTCATCCACATTCATACAAATGATGGATGATATATTATGACCATTCACAAACTCCTTTTTGGTTGTATATTTCGATGACATCCTCATCTTCAATAAAACTTGGGAGGAACATTTGGACCATATTCAATAGGTATTGGGCACCTTGCGACAACATAAGTTATATGCCAACTTTGAGAAGTGTTCCTTCAGCATGTATAGAATCCAATATTTGGGATACATTGTGGATGAGAAGGGTGTACATGTGGATCCAACTGATGTAGGAGCATTGCCATCAAAGCACAAGAAAATGAAAACTAGCACACATTTTGAAGAAATTTAAATTTTGAAAAGAGCATATCACACAAATCTTTTGAAAAGAATTTTAATTAAAGAACATCTTAAGTGTTGTACAGCTGGATGATTTCATGAGGAAATCATAGAATGTATTTCCTTTTAATGAATTTGAGTGAAATAAAGATTCGATGTATTCGATATAATCTGTCTATCACAAATATTTATTGTAATAAATTCTAGTAGTTGATAGTTTTTAATTCAATAGGATTGCTTTAGAGTAGTTGTAGGGAAGAGATCGAAGAGCCATCTTGTATAAAAGCTTTGTGTTGTTTCCCAATAGAGGTGATTGGCACTCCAGTTATTGAGAATTGTTTCCATTGTAGCTGAGAGTGGAAAGCTACCGAGAAGCACTGTATGAACGTATGTATATTTCAATTGAATGAATATAACAGAGGAGCATTGTCCTAAATGCGTAGTGTTTCTGTGTCTATCTGAATGAATGAATGGTAGACTTTTTGTTGTTTACAATTCTCTGTTATTTCTTGTTCTTGTGTTTATGAATGAATTTACATGGTTGAATGTATGAATCTGTGAGATTTTAAATAAGTTTCAATTGTTTCTCTTCTATGAGCAAGTGCAAGTGTGCATAGTGTCCACAAGGAGTACGTTGACATAGTCTATTTCGACTCATAATCTCAGAAAGAGATAACATGAACCATATGTGTGCAAGGAGTGCATAGTTTCTGCAATATGTGCATGACATAGTCCATTTCGAATCAGGGAGTTCTGGAGAGATAGCTTGAAGGAGGTTTCTCCACAAGGAGTGCGTGATCGAGTCTTTTGACTCAAAAGTTCAGAAGGATTAGCGGAATTTGTCCATAGAGTGGTTGGATTTCAGAGGAGAACCTGTTGTAAAGTGTGCACATGCTAGAAGTTGACTAAGTGTCGAAAGGAGTATTCTGAGGAGGAAAAAGTTCGAGAAGAGAACAAGTTTAGGAGGAAGAACGACGAGAAATATTCTAAGGAAAGAGTCCTTTGAGGTTTTTCCTGGAATCAAAAAATTGTGATCCATCCAGGGAGGGACTGATATCATTCCAGATCATCATATCTGGGGAGTTGTGTGGAGAATTGACCAAGAGCTGTTTCAAAATTTTGGAATCTAGAGAAATTTGAAGTATTGAAGGGGTAGGATCGTCGAAGTTGCGAAGTTGCAAGGTGAATCGTAATCTTTAGTTTCGATAAGACATGTGGAAGTGGATTAGAGAATTCGGAAGTTAAGGGGTCTGGAGGAAGTAAGTGGGGAGTAAGTAAAGTTTCACGAAGTAGTGAAACCAAAAGCACAACTGGATCGTCAGATCCAGGGAGACACATGGCAAAGACCTGTGAATTTAGAGAAAGTTGTTTTGGAAGGAAACATAGGAGGAGGTTGTAATATCTATGGATCTTGAAGTGGTGAAGGGTTTTCTTGAGGTTACAGCCCATGGTCACAGAGGAGAAGGAGTCTAACGTGAGACTAGTACTCACAAATTGGTGCCGCCAAGCACCGGAGAGTGGATTTTCAAGTAGTTCAAACTTGCACGCAACATCAAGGGGACCTGTGAGTGTGTTAATCATTCAGGGTTTGTTGAAGGCCCGAAGAACCAATTCAGTTTGGAGAGCTTGAAGATCCAATACCGAGAGGTCACATAATCCCCAAGAGAGAAGGGGGTTGTGCACATCAAAGTGGTATTAGAGAAGATACATAATTGACTTTTGTAGGTAAAAGAGATAGAGAAGTAGTTTGATATCAATGAGTGGTATCAGATACATCAACACAATTATGTCTAGGAAACGTGCAGAGCTTCCCATAGAAAATAGAGCCATGGAAAGGGAGATGAGATAACTTAGAGAAAGGTTGGATTCCATGGAAACAACACAAACAAGAGCACCTGATGTTGGAGACGTCAGTGATGCAGAGAATGAATAAGTGGAATTTGAAGAAGCTGTAGCAGAGGATGTTACGAAAGAGCACTTGTTGAAAGTGGTTGTTAAGTTGGGAGCTAGAGAGAAGATATAAATCCCAATGTATGAAGGTAATTTAGATGTTGAAGAATTGCTTGATTGGATACGAGAAATGGACAAGTATTTTGAATATGAATATGTCGATGAGGAGAAAAAGGTAAAAAATGTTGTCACTGGGTTGAAAGGACATGCAATACCGTGGTGGGATGAATTGCGAGCTAATAGGAGAAGCAAAGGAAAACAAAAGATAAAGAGATGGGATCAAATGGTGGCCAATATAAAGGAAAAATTCATACCCAAGGACTACCAGAAAAATATGTTTTAGGAGATTGAAGAACCTGAGGCAGAAAGGAATGACTGTGAAGGAGTCCAAGAGGTGTTCTACAGACTAGACATCAGGTCTAGACAAAAAGAGAGAGACAAGGAAAAAGTTTCCAGATACATCAATGGCATGAGATATGAAATCCAGGACAAAATCAGCATGATGATAGTAAGGACAGTGGAGGATGTGTATCGGACTACATTGAATTTAGAGGAGAAGCTGGTCAGGAAGAAGAGTCAACAAAACAAAGGTAGAATCTTGAATAGAGGCAAAGAAGTTTCCCATGAAAAGACACAAAATCCCAAAGGTGAGGCGGAGAAACCACATAGTCACTCTGAGAAAGGAGGAAGTTCCCAAGGAAGGTAGAGTGGTGGTAGAAAATATTTTCATAGAGGAAGAGGAAAAGGTAGAGGAGGTGAGATAAAGTGTTATGATTGTGGAAAGGTAGGACACATGTCTTGGGAATTTCTTGAGATAAATAAAGAAGGATTTGAAGCTCACATTTTGGAAGCACAAAATCGATAAGTAGATGCAGAAGGAACAAAATATGGGAGATCTTTGATGATGAAAAAAGTTCTCTTAAAGCCAGAGCCAGAGGTTGAAAAACTAGTGCAGAGGAACAATTTGTTTAGGACAACTTGCAAGACTAAAGATAGAGTATGCAAGGTGCTAATTGATAATGGGAGCACTAATAAATTAGTATCCATAGAGATGGTGGAGAAATTGGAGCTAGAGACGGTTGTACATCCGAAGCCATATAAAGTCTCATGGTTGCAGAAGGTTCATCAGGTAATAGTCACTAAATAATGTCTGGTTGAATTCAAAATAGGAGGATATAGTGATGAAATTTTGTGTGATTTGATTCCCATGGATGTATGTCATTTTTTGTTGGGAAGACCATAGTAGTATGACAGGAATGTCATTCACGATGGGAGAAGAAATACTTATACTTTGGAAAATAATGGTAGTACACATATGTTGTTTCCAATTGAAGAGAAGAAAATGAAGGAACAGACCAACACGAGCATACTTCTCATGAGTGGGAAGGAATTCCTGAGTGAATTTAAGAAGGAACAAGATATGCAGTTTGTTGTAGTGAGGAAGTCGAAAGTTATCCTTACAAGTACTTCTATGGGAGATTTTCCTGAGGAAATTCAGGAGCTGTTGGAAAATTTTGCTGACATAGTAGTGGATGAGATTTTGAGCTCATTTCCACCTATCAGAAGTATCAGCCATCACATTTACTTGATACCCAAAGAAATTCTGCCAAGAAAAGAAGCATATAGACTGACACCTCAAGAAAATGAGGAGGTGAAAAGACAAGTTCATGACTTTTTAGACAAAGGTTTGGTCAGAGAAATCTTGATTCCATGTACAGTACCAACTGTGTTGAGTCCAAAGAATGATGGAGGATGGAGAATGTGTACAGACTCAAGGGACATAAATAATATCACCATTAGGTACAAATTTTCATTGCCAAGGATGGATGACTTAATGGATTTTTTGATTGGAGCAAACTATTTTTCAAAAACAGATTTGAAAAGTGAATATCACCAGATAAGGATGAGAGAAGGTGATGAGTGGAAAATAGCCTTTAAGACAAATGAGGGATTTTATGAATTGCTTGTTATGTCATTTGTCTTAACGAATTCCCCGAGTAATTTTATGAGATTGATGAATGAAGTGTTGAAATATTTTATTGGCAAGTTTGTGACCGTATATCTAGATGATATACTGGTCTTCAGTAAAATTGAAGAAGAGCATCTAAGGCACTTAACATTAGTAATGAAGAGGTTGCAGCGGGAGAAAATGTTGATCAATTTAAAGAAATCCTCTTTCATGAAGACATAAATCATTTATTTGGGTTTTGTGATCTCTTTGAATGAATTGAATATGGATCCCGAGAAGGTGAAACCAATCAGAGAATGGTCATCACCAAGGAGTATATTTGAGGTAAGAAGCTTCCATGGATTGGCAAGTTTTTATCAGAAGTCCATCAGGAATTTCAGTGAGATTGGTCCACAAAATATGGATATCGTGAAGAAAAGACATAACTCTTTCAAATGGACAGAAGAAGCTGAGAAAATATTTAATATATTGAAGGATAAGATAACAAAACAACTGATTCTGGTATTACTGTATTTCAGGAAGACATTTAACATGAGATGTGATGCGAGTGGAGTTGCAATTGGAGCAGTCTTGAGCCAAGATAATAGATATGTTTCATATTTCAGTGAGAAGCTGAACAATGCTAAGAGAAAATAATCCACATATGATAAAGAGTTATATGCCATAATTCAATCTTTGAAGAAATGGAGGCACTATCTCGTTCCGAAGGAGTTTGTTTTGTATAGTGATAATCAGGCTTTACAATTCATAACCAGACAAGAGAAGTTAAACCAGAGACATGCTAAGTGGATAAAGTTTATGAAAAATTTCACTTTTGTGATTAAACACATTTCTGGTAATACTGAGAAGGTTGTTGATGCATTGAGAAGGAGATGTCTAATTCTACAGGAATTTCAAGTGAAGACCTTGTGGTTTGAACACCTTAAGGAAATGTATCATGATGATCTAGATTTCAAGGAAGCATATGAAGCATGTGCGAATCCTGTGCTCAAAGACAGAAGCCATTGGGCCGAATATCTGATTCAGGATGGGTTGATGTTCAAAGGATGCCAGTTGTGCATACCAAAGTGTTCGATGAGGGAGAATTTGCTGAAGGAAAAGCATAGTGGAGGTCTAGCTAGACATTTCAGCCATGACAAAACATTTGCATAGTTGAACGGTTCATATTATTGGCCAAGTATGAGGACAGACATGAAAATATTTGTGAACAAATGTAAGATTTTCTAGTATGAAAAGGGAAAGAAACATAATATTGGGTTGTATCGACCATTTACTATTCCAGAGAGGCCTTGGGATGCAATAAGCATGGATTTTGCATTTGGATTGCCAAGAACACAAAGAAGAAGTGATTCCATATTTGTGGTAGTTGATAGACTTTCAAATATGGCACACTTTATCCCATGCTAGAATACTAGTGATGCAACGCACGTTGATAACTTATTTTTCAAGGAAGTTGTGAGACTCCATGGATTGCCCAGGAGTATTGTTTCAGACAGGGATACCAAATTTGTTGGTCATTTCTGGAGAAAATTGTCGAATAAGATGGGAACAAAACTATCTTATATTTCTACATATCACCCTCAAACACATGGACAGATTGAAGTGGTGAATCGAAGTTTAGGATATTTGTTGAGGAGTTTGGTCACTGAACACCATAGCCAGTGGGATCAGATTCTAGCACATGCAAAGTTTGCATATAATTACTCAGTGAACAGAAGCACCAGAAGGAGTCCATTTCAGATAGTGTATGGAATGAATCTCAGAGGAGTGTCAGAGTTAAGAGATCTATAGAAAAATGAATTTATAAGCGCTAGAGATGAAGACTTTGCTGCAAAAATGTAGGAGTTTAATAATCATATCAAAGGGCAATTGAAGAGGAGAAAAAGTGAATACAAACACAGAGTTGATCAACATAGGAGGAAACTTCAATTTTAAGTTGGATATCAAGTTCTAGCACATATTAGGAAGGAGAGGTTTCCAAGGGCAACATATAATAAACTAAAGTTAAATAAAATAGGACCATCCAAATCCTAAGAAAATTTGGTGAGAATTCTTATGAGATAGAGCTTCCAGAAGATGTGGGTATATCTCCCATATTCAACGTCACACACCTGTATCCTTACTGGGAATATGAAACTAGAGGAACCAAAGTTCAGAAGCATATCCAGTGGAAAAATCGGATTCCTGTAGCAGAGAAGCCGCAGATGGAACAGATCGTAGATCGGTGAATTGGTAAGAAGACCATAAGGAAGACATATTTTGAGTATTTGGTGAAATGGGAAGGACGACCAATAGAACATGCCAATTGGGTAAGTGAAACAGACGTCATCAAGCATGGGAGGTCAATGTAGGAGCTCATGGACAGGAGTCCATGAATTTTCAGTGAGAGGAGTATGATGCATGAGCATCACCAACAAAGCACAAGTGGAGGATAGCTAGTGCACATTTTGAAGAAATTTAAATTTTGAAGAGAGCGTATCATGCAAATATTTTGAAAATAATTGTAATTAAATAACATCTTAAATGTTGTAGAGATGGATGATTTCATGAGGACATAAGAGAATGTATTTCATTTTAATGAAGTTGAGTGTGGTATAGATTCAATGTATTCAAATATGATTTGTCTGTCACAAATATTTATTGTAATAAATTCTAGTAGTTGATAGATTTTAATTCGATAAGATAGATTTAGATTAGTTGGAGGGAAGAGATTTGTTAGCGATATTTCTTGTAAGGGGGTTAGAATTCAAAAGAATGGGTTAAAACCCACTTGTCCTAAGTTCGGGGTGCTAATGCACCCATGATTAAATGAAAACCAAGTCTGGACGGCAAGGATCACAGCGCCCTGATCAACAGCGAAGATGGGATTCCGGACCCCCCCCCGCCTTTCTACCTCTAAGCGGAGGGGGGGGGGGTCTGGAATCCGGGGCGCACATCTTCGACGGTCAAGATCACAGCACCCGGATCAACGGTGCGTGAGGTGATTCTAGAACCTCCCCACCTTTCTATCTTTAAGCGGAGGGGCAGGGTCCAGAATCGAAGGTGCATCTCTCCGAAAACTGCAGTTCAAGCACCCGGATCAACGGCGCACAGGCCATATGGGCACCCTCTGTCATCCCGCGATTAACTAATGTGGGCCCCCCTTCCCATAATGTCAACTTGTGGACCATCCTCCCTCTTGCCATCTGTTCTCTTCCTAGCTTCGTAATGAGGCTCGCGCCCTTTTACCCTTTCCTCATCTTCCGACATTTGTCACTCTCCCCTTCTCTAGTTCACACGGTCCCTTTCCCATTTCACCATCCATCCACTGCCTGCCAGGTGTCCCACCTCATTCCACGTCCGCCTCCCACCGCAAGTGCACCCATTATGTCTTGTATCCCGCTCCTTCCACGTATCGTCTCCCGCCACATGTCTCCCCCCCCCAGCCACTTATCTTACACCTCATCGCTTCTTTCCTTCCCCGCGCAGTTTTGGCCCCATCACTCCGTTACTGCGCCCCATATTCTGCGTTGGCTTCCACGCCTATTCTTCAAGCCATTCAGTTATTCCACGTGGCAGCGCGAAAAGACCTCCATGTTGCAGAAGTGCCGAGTTGGCCGGGTCGTCCTCGATCCCGATGAAGCAGTTATTGAAGCGGTTAGTGGTGGTTAGACATCGCCTCCGCCATAATGGGAAAGCCCGGCAATGAATTAAATGCACGTCGATTCACCGCTGGAACTGTCAGGAGTTGGATTACGTCTGACATAATTTGCACGATCTTTCAGATGTTGACTGTCAGAATCCATGCAGACGCAAATCTTTCAATGCAGTATCTTGGTTCCGCTGTTGTTGTTGTTTTGAGTATATGAAGGCATTTTCACCATTTTTGTATCTATCGATGGTAGAGCGAATCTCCCAACTGTAAAGTTTTAACAACCATTCTGGTTTCCTGGTTATGCCTCTGTGTTTGAGATTTCTTGTTTTATGAAAAACAGTCCTCCTTTTTCCACCTATGTTTTCATCTCATACCAGAGAGTTCACGGTTGAATGATTCGCGTGGATTATTGCAGTTATGTTATGATAAAGGATTTGTTGTGACATTATTGTATTCTCTGGTCTCCTGTGTTTGAATGTAAAAGGATATTGCGTTCGGATACTTTCTTCTCCAGTCTGTTACAAACCTGATGTTTATGACAGACCTTCGCACTCTTCTCATGCAAGTCTTCCCCCTACTCACCCTTCATTGTAACTCATTGTTTGAAGTTTATCAAGACCTCACTCATTCATGCATACCTGGCCTAGTTTCATAGTTGAAATGATGTTGTCTTGATTTTACCTCCATTTATCATCCCTTTAAAAAAATCGTGACATAAGACTGATGGGCGTTGGGCTCTACTCCTGCAAGCAATCCAGGAGTGACTTCTGACACCAACATTTTCTGGCACCATTACCGGGGATGAAGTTGAATATTTTCCCCAGGATTGAATGACAATGATCAACTGATTCTGAAGGTGCATCAAAAATCAGAACTTGAAGATTGCTACTGTGCACCTGGCGACTCCATTGTGACGACTCCGCTGGGAGGAACCTGCTCTATCAACTGTGGCTTTCATAGGTAGACACACACGGTCTCATCCACACCTGCCTATAGCGACACCTGAAGCTGACTCAGAAGAAATGCACAGAAAGGGAAAGAGCTCTGCAAAATAAGTTTTCATCACCGAAATAGGTAATACGCCATCCCCTTCTGTGAAAACTCCATTTTCTTATTCTCAGCTTCCTAGTCGTCCTTCCTCTAAGGTTTCCCATTTTTTGAATTTTAGGAGTGTTCCTGCTGAGTTTTCCCCTCGTGGTCTAGTATCAGAGGGAGAGATCCTTGTCACTCCCCCCTCCCTAGAAGTTGTGCCTTGGTTAAGACCTCAGGCCTCGAAAGGTTTCTCTACCCCTCCTGTTATTATTATTGTTGCACAGAGGGAAGCATCTGCACATTCAAGTCCCTTAGCCTTCTCTCTGTTTTCCCCGTCGTCTCCTTCTAGAACCTCCTTTCTGACATCTCCTGTTCACACTCCTTCTCCTCCTAGTTCTCCTCCACCTAATATCCATATGTCTGGTGCTAATCCCCCTTCGAATAGAATGGACACCATAGTCGCTGCTAGATATGCTCCTCTAGTCTTACCCCATCCCATGAATCCTCTCCCTGCTGGAAACTATTTGAAATACATGCCCAAGTTCGCGGGAGAAGGAGACATAACTGCAGAAGAGCACTTGGCTGCTCTCTATAGTTATGCAGACAACCTAAACATTGAAAATGAAGATGTCTGGATGAGAGTCTTTGTCCAGAGCCTAGATGGCGAAGTAAGGAAATGATTCAGGGGACTAGCCCCTGGATCTATTGCTGGAATTGAAGCCCTAGACAATGTTTTCCTGAGGCGGTGAGGAGATAGGAAAGATTACATATATTACATGACAGATTTTGGGTCTCTGAAGAAGATGGAAGGAGAGTCTGTCTCTGACTTCTCCAAAAGATTCAACAAAATGTATAACAAGATTCCTGCAGAGGTAAAGCCCTCTGAAGCCTCTGCTCAAATTTCTTATGCTGGTGCGTTCGACCCTGATTTCTGTCTTTTATTAAGAGAAAGAATAGACACCTCTTTAGCTCAAATGAAAGATGAAACTATAGAAGTGGAATCCAACATATTAGTAGCTGACAGACTGAGGAGCAAGGCTGACGCAGACAAAAGAAAGGGAAAATCGAAAGCCTCAACTTCCGGCCCATCGCTGCCCCACCCTCAAGTAAATGAGTTGACCCAGGTGATGAACTTTCTGAAAGAAGAGATGGAGAGATTGAAAATGGAAAAGAAACAAATGAATAAAGGGCCTCAGAGTGCCGAAATCAAAGGGGGTTACAGATGGATATCACATATGCCACCATTCCAGTCTTTGGGGGAGAACATAGGAGATTGTACAAAGAAGCCTAGCTAGTCTATATAGTCAGTGATGAAGCGAACCCCACTAATCACCCCATCTTTGCATTTGACACTGACTTAGGGTCTAGTTTGTTACAGGTCACTGAGACTCCTGAGGCCCCTTTGGAGATCAGAAAGAAGCCCATTCTCAATCAGGAGATTTCTCCTCCAACCACCTCTATTTGGAAGATGTTCTTTGATGGAGCTTCCTCCAGTATGGGTGCAGGGGCCGGTGTAGTATTCGTGTCCCCTTGTCAAGAGACCATATCCCTGTCATACAAGCTGGAATTCGAAGTCACCAACAATGTGGCAGAATATGAAGCTCTTGTTCTGGGTATAAGGGCTGCACAAGAGATGGAAATAAGGGAGATAGTTGTGTTTGGAGATGTAGAACTGATTATCCAGCAGGTCAAAAATGTTTATCAGGACAAGAATCCTCGACTCAAGAATTACAGGAACATGGTATGGGACCTAGTTGACAATTTCTTCCTGGCTTTTAACATCTCTTTCATTCCCAGGGAAGAAAATGCTTCAGCCGATTTTTTAGCCTTCTTAGTTACTTTGCTCGAAGTTACTACGTTGCCCACTGGTAGATCCGATGTTGAAATAAAGTACAGACCCTCTGTACCGGACAACTTCAAGCATTGGAAGGTATTTGAGGATGATCAGGAAATCGAAAATTTTCTTCAATCCGTTGATGAGTTTTCTGCATTACACATAGATGAGGATCCTGACATTGAAGGAGAACCTGATCATCACCCTGAAGAGTTGTTGAATAAAGTTGTTGACCACCAGATTATCCAGCTGCCAAGTAATCACATACCAAAAGGACTAATCCCATTAGAAAGGTTATTTGATGGGAACGATGTGGCGGTAAAGGGTAGAGTTTTGGGCAACGATGCTGATACAGCTGAGTGCAACATAGGCACACCAGAGGAGCCCAATTTTGTCAAATTGTCAAGGAGTTTGACCGAGGAGCAGAGGGCTGAATATACTGAATTGCTAAGGGATTTTTATGATGTGTTTGCATGGACCTACGAAGACCTCAAGACGTATGACACATCAGTCATTGAGCACAAGATCCCACTAAAAGAAGAGGCTATGCCATTCAAGAAGAAGCTAAGACAGATAAATCCCATGCTACTACTTGTCATGGAGAGGGAAGTGAAGAAGCTGCTGGATGCCCAGATCATTGTCCCCTTGAGATATTCTGACTGGATGGCCAATTTGGTCCCAGTAAGAAAGAAAAGTGGTGAAATCAGACTCTGTGTCGATTTCAAAAACCTGAACAGGAGCTCAAGGAAAGATAATTATCCCCTGCCCAACATGGAGCATATATTGCAGAAGGTCACCGGTGCATCCAGAATATCCATGATTGATGGTTTCTCTGGATACAATCAGATATCAGTCATGCCTGAGGACCGAGAAAAGACAACATTCACCACTCCTTGGGGCACATTCATGTATGCCAAAATTCCTTTTGGACTGATGAATGCAGGAGCCACATTTCAGAGAGCCATGGACATAGCCTTCATCGGGGAAAAATATAAGTTTGTGGTGATTTATCTAAATGACATAACAGTCTTTTCCAAGACTGATGAAGAGCATCGCTACCACTTGAAGAAGGTTTTCCAGAAGTGTCGGAGGTATGGCCTATCTTTAAACCCTAAAAAATCATTATTTTCTATGAGAGAGGGAAAGCTATTAATCCATATAGTGTCAGCAGAGGGAGTGAGAATTGATCCTGGCAAGATAGAAGCTCTTCAGACCCTGTCACTTCCCAAGTCTAAGAAGGAAGTCCAAGCCTTTTTGGGGAAGATAAATTTTCTGAGGAGATTTGTTTCAAATTTTGCTGAACTGGTGAAACACATCACAGCCATACTCAGAAAGGGAAATGAAGTAAAATGGACTTCTGAACCCAAAGAGTCTTTTTTCCAAATAAAGAAGGCATTGACTGAAGCACCTGTGCTAATCAGTCCCGATTATTCCAAAGACTTTCTGATATTTTCTTTTTCTTCCTGTGATATAGTAGCGGCAGTTCTGTTGCAGAAAAATGATCGAGGACAAGAACAACCTATTGCTTTCTATAGCAAGGCATTAAGAGATGCAGAGCTCCAGTACGAGATCATGGAGAAGCAGACCTATGCCTTGGTGAAATCCCTCAAGGATTTCAGAGTCTACGTCTTGCATTCAAAGGTCACTACATATGTCCCTTCAGCCTCTGTGAAGGACATTCTTATACAACCTGACATAGATGGGAGAAGAGGTAAATGGATCGCCAAGATCCTAGAATTTGATTTGGAGATTAAGCCCACCAAGCTGGTAAAGGGGCAGGGTCTGGCCAAGCTGCTGGCCGAGTCCAATTGCAAAGTCTTGGGAATTAAATTTATTAATGAACAGGCTGAGCCATCCAACCAGCATTCCCAGGGTATCTTACCATTAGCATCATGCACCTGGTACAAGGATATCTTGTACTTTCTACAAGAATTGAGGCCTCCTGATGGGATGGAAAAAAGCAAGGCAAGATATTTAAAGCTCAAAGCGGTTAGATATTTCCTCATTGACCAAACCTTGTATTGGAAAGACCCTCTGGGCGTATTACTAAGGTGCCTGGACTAGCAGCAAGCCCAGAAGATTATGTTCAAATTTCATAGCGGTCTCTGTGGAGGTCATCATTTTTGGAAGACCACATCTCACAAGATCCTCCGGGCTGGGTACTACTGGCCCACCTTATTTCCTGATGTCTGTAGGGAAATCAGAGCTTGCATTAAATGCCAGAAATTCTCAGGAAAGCAGCAGCTCAAGTCCCTGCCATTAAAACCTGTGGTAGTCTCAGCACCCTTTCAGCAGTGGGGATTGGACTTCATCGGGGAAAATCATCCTCCCTCAAGTGGCCAGCACCGATGGATTTTGACTGCGACCAATTACTTCACCAAATGGATAGAATTTGTCCCTACCAGAAGCACTTCTCACAAAGTGATTATCAGCTTCCTGGAAGATATTATAGCTAGATTTGGTTTCCCTAGCAGGATTGTCACTGACGATGCCTCCCCTTTTCGGTCTGAGCCTCTAGTCAAGTTCTGTGAACAATTCAAGATTTCACTGATTCACTCTACTCCCTATTATCCTCAAGGAAACAGACTGGCAAAGTCCTCCAATAAAAGTCTGATCAGGCTCATTAAGAAGCTACTAGAGGACAATAAAAGGGCCTGGGACTCAAAGCTCAAATTTGCTCTTTGGGCTGATCGGGTGACAACCAAGAAATCCCTGGGCCTCTCACCCTTCCAACTTGTTTATGGAGTAGAGGCTGTTTTCCCCACTCAGCTTGCCTTACCTGTGGAAAATCTCCTCCGGGGCTTTGAAGGAGAACCTAACCATGTGATCAAAAGGATTCATCAGATGGTGGAAGTGCAATAGATTAGAGAGCAGGTCATGAATAAGGCCTACAATCATTAGCAGAAGATCAAGCAGGCTTTTGATAGGAAGAGAAAAAAGAAAGAATTCGAGCAGGGTGATCTGGTGCTCAAATGGGATGCACCCAGGCAGGAAAAGGGAAAACATAGTAAATTTTATGCCCTCTGGTTCGGGCCTTTCAAGATCCTTGAAGTATTTTCGAATAACACTTACAGGTTGTAGGATCTGGAAGGAAAAGAAGTTTTCAATGGCCCAGTAAATGGGAATTTCCTAAAAAAATGTTTTCTGTGAGCCACGTTCGGCTTTTTTTTGTTTTGTTTTTGTAAAAATTGTTTTTGTTTTTGTTTTTCAGACTAATAAATGACTCCATATCCCAACAGTAAAGGCACTAAATATGCAAAAGATTTCTTAGAGCATCACAGGGACGACTCTATCCCCCATGGAGCCAAATGTTAGCGATATTTCTTGTAAGGGGGTTAGAATGCAAAAGAATGGGTTAAAACCCACTTGTCCTAAGTTTGGGGTGCTAATGCACCCATGATTAAATGAAAACCATGTCTGGACGACAAGGATCATAGTGCCCGGATCAACGGTGCAGATGGGATTCTCGACCCCCCCCCACCTTTCTACCTTTAAGCGGAGGGGGGGGGGTCTGGAATCCGGGGTGCACCTCTTCGACGATCAAGATCACAGAGCCTGGATCAACGAAGCACGAGGTGATTCCAGACCCCCCCCCCGCCTTTCTATCTTTAAGCGGAGGGGGGGGCTCCGAAATCGAAGGTGCATCTCTCCGACGGCTGCAGTTAAAGCGCCCGGATCAACGACGCACAGGCCATCTGGGCACCCTCTGTCATCCAACGATTAACTAATGTAGGCCCCCCTTCCCATCATGTCAGCTTGTGGACCATCCTCCCTCTTTCCATCTGTTCTCTTCCTGGCTGCGTGATGAGGCTCGCACCCTTTTACCCTTTCCTCATCTTTCGACATCTGTCACTCTCCCCTTCTCTAGTTCACACGGTCCCTTTCCCATTTCACCATCCATCCTCTGCTTGCCAGGTGTCCCGCCTCATTCCACGTCCACCTCCCACCGCAAGTGCACCCATTATATCTTGTATCCCTCTCCTTCCACGTATCGTCTCTCGCCACATGTCTCCCCCCCCGCCACTTCTCTTACACCTCATCGCTTCTTTCCTTCCCCGTGCAGTTTTGGCCCCATCACTCCGTTACTGTGCCCCATCCTCCGTGCTGGCTTCCACGCCTATTCTTCAAGCCATTCAGTTATTCCAGGTGGCAGGGCGGGAGGCCCTCCACGTTGCAGAAGTGTCGAGTTGGTTGGGTTGTCCTCGATCCCGATGAAGTAGTTATTGAAGCGGTTGGTGGTGGTTAGACATCGCCTCCGCCATAATGGGAAAGCCCGGCAATGAATTAAAGGCATGTCAATTCGCGCTGGAACGGTCAGGAGTTGGATTACGTCTGACATAATTTGCATGATCTTTCAGATGTTGACTGTCAGAAGCCATGCTGATGCAAAGATTTCAATGCAGTATCTTGGTTCCACTCTTGTTGTTGTTTTGAGTATATGAAGGCGTTTTCTCCATTTTTGTATCTATCAATGGTAGAGAGAAGCTCTCGACTGTAAAGTTTTAACAACCATTATGGTTTCCTGGTTATGCCTCTGTGTTTGAGATTTCTTGTTTTATGAAAAACAATCCTCCTTTTTCCACCTATGTTTTCGTCTCATACCAGAGAGTTCATGGTCGAATGATTCGTGTGGATTATTGCAGTTATGTTATGATAAAGGATTTGTTGTGACATTATTGTATTCTATGGTCTCCTGTGTTTGAATGTAAAAGGATCTTACATTCAGATACTTTCTTCTCCAGTCTGTTACAAACCTGATGTTTATGACAGACCTTCACACTCTTCTCATGCAAGTCTTCCCCCTACTCACCCTTTATTACAACTCACTATTTGAATTTTATCAAGACCTCACTCGTTCATGCATACCCGGCCTAGTTTCAGAGTTGAAATGATGTTGTCTTGAGTTAACCTCCATTTGATCATCCCTTTAAACAAATCGTGACATAAGAATGATGGGTGTCAGGCTCTGCTCCTGCAAGCAATCCAGGAGTGACTTATGACGCCAACAAGATCGAAGAGCCCTGTTTTATAAAAGCTTTGTATTGTTTCCCAGTAGAGGTTTTTGGCACTCCATTTATTGAGAATTGTTGCCATTGTAGCCGAGAGTGGAAATCTATTGAGAAGCAGTGTATGAACATATGTATATTTCATTTGAATGAATATAACAAAGGAGCATTGTCCCAAATGCATAGTGTTGTCGTTTCTATCTGAATGAATGAATGGTAGACTTCATGTTGTTTACAATTCTCTATTATTTCTTGTTCTCATGTTTATGAATGCATTTACATGGTTGAATGTATGAATCTATGAGGTTTTAAATAATTTTCAATTGTTTCTCTTCTATGAGCAAGTGCAAGTGTGCATAGTGTCCACAAGGAGTGCGTTGACAGAGTCTGTTTCGACTCATAAGCTCAAAGATAGATAACACAAACCTTATGTGTGCTAGGAGTGCATAGTGTCTGCAAGATGTGTGTGACAGAGTCCATTTCGAATCAGGGAGTTCTAGAGATATAGCTTGAAGGAGGTTTGTCTGCAAGGAGTGTGTGATCGATTCTTATGACTTAGAAGTTCAGAAGGATTATCGGAAGTTGTCCACATAGTGGATGGATTTCATAGGAGAACTTTGTTTCAAGGCATGCATAGGTTGGAAGCTGACTAAGTATCAAAAGGAGTATTATGAGGAGTCAAAGGTTTGAGAAGAGAACAATTTCAGGGGGAAGAACGACGAGAAATTTTGTAAGGAAGGAGTCCTTTGAGGTTTTTGTTGGAATCATCAAATTGTGATCCATCAAGGGAGGGAATGAGATCATTCAAGACCATCAGATCTGGGGAGTTGCATGGAGAACTGACCAAGAGGTGTTTCAAGATTTCAGAATTCATAGCAATTTGAAGTGTTGAAGAGGTAGGATCGTCGAAGTCACGAAGTTGCGAGGCGAATATTAACCGTTGGCTACGAGGAGAAACATGGAAGCATATTAGAGAATATGAGAGTTAAGAGGTCTAGAGGAAGTAAGTGGGGAGTAAGTAAAGTTTCACGAAGTCATGAAACCTGAAGCATAGTTGGACCGTCAGATCTAGGGAAACACGTGGAAGAGACCCATGAATTCAGAGAAAGTTGTTTCGAAAGGAAATAGAGGAGGAGGCTGTAATATCGTTGGAACCCGAAGTGGTGAAGGCTTGGCCCAAGTTTATAGCCCATGGTCACAAAGGAGAAGGATTCTAGCGTGAGACTAGTACTCAGGAATCTGTGTTGCCAAGCACCGAAGAGCAGAGTTGCAAGTAGTCAAAATTTGTGCGTGACATCAAGGGGACCTGTGAGTGTGTTAATCATTCAGGGTTTGTTGAAGGCCTGAAGAACCAATTTGGTTTGAAAATTTTGAAGATCTAAGACTGAGAGGTCACAGAATCCCAAGGAGATAAGGGGGTTCTTCACATCACTAACCAAGATCCCATTCATCCACTATTGGTCGTCCTCGAAAATGATGACGAATCTCTACAACTTCTTGGGACTTGTTAACTTCTACCAGTAGTTTATGTTAGGTTCTCTCATATCGATTGGGCCGTAATCGAAGTGACCAAGGGTGACAAGAAGGCCAAGTTTGTGTGGTTCGTGCACCAACATAAATAATTCAAGGATTTGAAATCCCACCTCTTCTTAGAACCAATCCTCTATAATACCTCTGTTTTCCTCGGATTGTAATTAATCATAAAGTAGGAATTACCATGCTAAGGCATGTGGACAATCTAAATGTATTGTTGTTTTAGTTTCCAATAATTGACTGTGGGGGTGAAGCCTTGAAAGTACTAGCCAGGATATCACTAGAGGAGTAATGTGAAAACTACACGAGAGGGTTCATTATATCAAATAACCCTGAATTCCCCTTGACGAGGATGATAAACCTCCTTCGAATCCCAAGGAGAGAAATTGGTTAATGAATAAAGGACCAGTGGTTGAATTATCAACCACCCCCGTGAATGGGAGCATGGTCTATCTACAGAGTGTCATCCTGAGGTACCACAGAGACCTGCAGACCCGAGCTTCCTTCTGACAGAAGGAATGTGATGGGTCGGGAACCTTCTGAAAGAAGGAAGGTAAGATAGATACACATGGAAAACCAAAGAAGAAACACAGGACGAGAGCTCAAGATCATGAGGGAGATGCATATAACTCTCTAGGGGATAATAAATAGAAGGTCGTGAGCTTGATGCTGAGGGAGCATATGATAAACCTCACCAAGGCCATAACAAAGGGAAATATTTGAAAGTTGCAGAGAACAGAACTCGAGCAGAAGCCGAATAGAGAAAGAATCCTTGAGAACTACGTGAGTTCCCTAGTGATATTATGGCTTGGCATGGGGGTGTCCAAAGTGATAAGAATGAATGCCTCTCAGCCTATGGTATGGTGGAAGGATGAACACCCACAGTCATTTAGTTGGATATCACCTATAATAGATAAGTAATCGCATATTTTGTGTATTTAAGTGGTACTGTGAGTTAAAGTTGGATATACTATGAATGTTGCATGGATGGTTTTGTTTTCTTAATGATTTGTATTGTATTTCCTTCTTTTGTATCTTCCTAAATGTGAAATTAGGAAAGTAGGAAATCATATGGATAGGACATATTTGATACTCATAAATTCCTGCGTCCTGTGGTGGCTTAAGCTAGAGTCACGAACTATATGTCCATCAACCTTGGACACAGTTTCATGAAGGCATGTCGACCCTCCTAGTCGTTCTGAGTCCCTTGAAGGATGGAGTCTGTTATGCTCAGGAGAGGTAGTGCAGATATGCACAGGCTCTCTGCAAGGCTAGTAGAAACTGAGAACCACTTAAGTTATAGACTTGATGAATGAGCGCAAGGGGTACGTAGAAATTATTCTATGTGTTAAGTCCAGGAGAAAGAGTGTAACGCTCTTAAATCCTTCATAAATGACAAAGCTCATGAGGGATAGCGAGAAATTCAAGTATCGAAATGGAGTATCCTTCTGTTTGGAAGTTGAATGGACGATATCCATTCGGGAAGATCTGAGGTCTATCACAGTCGTTAGATTTGAGGAAGGAATGTAGGCATTAGCGCCTTGACTTCTTCAGCCTTTGTAGGTCCGATGAATGTTGATAATCATCGTGAAAGGGATGGACCCTTTGAATTCTGAAACCCAAAATCACGATGTGATCTAGGTCGTAGATCCAAGGATCTATCGAGACCCACCTAGACCATCAGATTAAAATCCAAACAATGAGGAACGAGCATAGAGGAGATAAGATCTCAACGATTAGATATGAGAACGTGGACCAATAATCGTTGGATTTAGAGGAAAGTGCATGATATTTAACCTTTTTGGAGTTCCACCAGAGAGAGAACTCGTGAAGTCCGAGTTCACAAAAGGATCATAGCCATCCATTGAGAAGGGACACGTGGCGAGAGATCATCACTTCATTGGTTCACAACTAGAGAGGTCAGAGAAAGGAGTCATGAGAACTCGTGAAGTCCAAGTTCGTGAAAGAATCACAGCCGTTGATTGAAGGAGGGATCCAGACTATTCATATGGAAAGCGGATATCAGGAAATCAGGAATCGGGGAAATAGAGGTAAGCCAACCTCCAAAGTCACAAAACGCGAAATTCTGATTTGAAAAAGAGGAGATCAGGACCATTGGATCACAGAAGACCATATATCATTGATATGAATCTATCATAATATCGAGGATCGTAAAATTCAGGGTGGACTCACATCCAAATATCTGAGACGCGAACTTGTGATTTAATCGCAACCGTCAATCGAACGGAGAGTGTGGACCATAGATTGGGTATTGGAGGGAGTTCGCATATCGGAATTCAGAGAGGAGAAGTGAACTACCCTTGGAAGATGTGAAACACAAAGTCCTAAAGAGCTTGGTAGTTGGACCCCAGGTTATCTCCCAACGTCTCAATCAAAGGAGCCTAATGGGAGGAGCTGGTGCCTAGAGGATTCTCTGATCACGAAATCAGTATTTCAGGAGTCAAGAGAATGAAAGTGAATCATATTGAGAGTTATGATATGCGAAATCTCGACGCGATCTGGACCATCAGATCATGGAAGAATCGGGACCGTTGATCTATGGCAAGGAGATATTGACATTTCAGATATCGAGAGAAGGGAGGTGAGTGACCCTCCAACTTTGCAAAATGCGAAGTTCGGATAAGTGCTTGAGGTTGATCCCCAAGTCACAGTCAGTTGTCATATGAAGGAGGAGCTAGAAAGTGTTAGGTCCCTGTCGGGAGATCGGATATCGGGAGAGTCAAGGTGACTCACAAGCAAGGACCCGATACGCAATTTCACGACGCGCCTTTTAGTTTGGTCAGGGGTAGTGGTCACGTGGAGGGGGCTTGCACCTGGTGCTAGTTTGCACGAGTGAATTCTCACAAACACCCATGGATTGACTTATTAGAGATTCTAGTAGGGAACTGAAGAGCTTCTTCAGCGCAGGAATTCTAAAGGTCCATTAACTAGGATTAGAGACCATGGATGGAGGATTCAACTAATTGAGGAAAAATATTTTTTTATTTATTTATGCCCCATCGTGGGTGTGTGAAAAAATGGTATCAGAGCATGGTTACAACACTTGGCCTTCTTGGGATCATGTGAGAGTCGCATAAAGAGGTACTGTTATCTTCATTTATTCCTTGAGGAAAAAGGATTGCAAATTAAACCTGTGATTTTGGGAATTCTTGTTGAATTTCTACAGAAGAATTTATTTAACCCTTGTCAAGTGATAAATACTCTTACCTGAGTAGGGATATGCTAATTAACATTGATAATAAGACTTGAATGTGGATATATGAAGGTGGCATGGTTCTGTCAAGGGTAGATGAAGACCGAAAGGAGGATGACCTGACATTCATGACACTGCCTCTAAGCATGGGCAGTTGGAACCTCAGGCACTAATGATGGCTGATTATATAATGGTTAATACTTTTTGGGCTTAAAGGAATCTAATAGAATCAGGTAGGATCCTTGGTAGTATAATTATTTCTTTATATTAAACTCAGAGTATATAAATCCTCATTACCAGAGGAAAGGTGAGATGATTAAAGTGCTATAGAATTTGAGGAAATAAAATTTTCTTGCTAGCTGTTATAGTATAAAAGGGAGAGTGACCCTAGTTGGTCATTTTTATAAAGAGAAGGCAACACCAGTATGATTTATAACTGTGAGATTAGTCATGTAAGTGACTGCAATCTCTAACTAAAGAATGCTAATAATAAAACTAAGCTAGTATGATGAATACTTAGTTGTGTGTGTATGCTTGAGTGCATGGATCTAATGCATTGAGAAGCTTCATGATATGAAACCTAATATTAATACCGGTTATATACAAATGATATCAAATGTGCGAGTGATGCACATGTATGATTTAAGAGTATAAGTATACTAAAGGCCCAATATGGTTTCCCTGATGAGTGAAATGTGAGGCAAGCCTAGAACTTGCCAAGATTGAATGAATAGTAGAAGAATACCATGGTTGCATGGTTGACTCCATTTTGAAGAGTCATGAAAGTTATATTTTGAATGATAGCTTCAGGGGAATGTGTTCCATTCCCTCAAGAAATATCAGTGTAAATAGAATAAGAGTGGACGAGCAAGGATTCTCTATTGTCATAATAAGAGGCAATTGATTTTTCCTTGAAGGTCACATGAGAACGATTGTAAACAATCATGAGTTCACTGATTTTAAAGTAGAGATGTATGTAGGCTATGAATTATTCACATGGAAGATACACACAGGCTGATGATTATGAATATGGTTAAGTACATCATGGAAGTAAGTTAACAAACTAGAATGTGTATGGATACATAATTTGGGTACCTGACGAAGACACACGTTTATATTTCTTAAGGAATATTTGGTAAACAGTTAAAGCTAACTCAAGGATGAGTCCATCACAAGTAGTGGTGGATGTGCAATAAATAAGTTTCATGTAGTGGGAGTTCCCTGCGAAGAAACTGTGTAAGGACTCTATCAGAAGAACAGAGTCCCAACCCTAATAATTGTTTAAGGTTGGGAAATGTGATGCAAGGCCTGTCTATATATAATAATCTTGGATTACATTTTGAAAGCATCATGCAATGAATAGAAGACTAATGAATGGATACAGGAGTATGTTTGATTGAATAGGCTTGTTTAAAGCCATGTTAATAAAATGCAGTGAATCCTTTAGAGATAACTCAGTTGGGCTAAAAATTCTCAGGTGGTGTAGCAATAATTGGAAGAAGAGGATATTCCCTAACTCCCTTCTTGCTATGTGTTATGTTTCCTCTGGAATGAGGAAGTCGATTTACTTATAAAAGTAAATGTTTTGACATCATAGTGATGATTATTGTATTACTGTAGGAACAATTGAGAACTGTTTCTATTGCATTCATGGAGACCCTTGAAGATAATGTGATGAAGTGCATAAAGATATACTAGGACATTTTGAAGAAGTCATGAATTTGGATGTTATGATACATGCATTTTAATTGATATTACAACTAATGATGCATGTTGTGTATAGAAAGGAATTGGAACTGTTGAGGAAGATGGTTACCAATGATGGGAAACCTCAAGTAGAGGATAACCATGGGAAGGTTGTGGTTGAAAAATTGTTGATGGGACTATAAGAATTCCCCTAAAAGAACTGTTGATGAGGTAAAAATCAGAAAGAGGGTTCTAGCAACCAAGAACATGTATGAAAATATTGGGTAAGAATCCTTTCTGAAATATTTTACTGTCTAATGTTAAGCACGAAATTTCAAAAGGGAAGTTTTATGCCATGGACACCCAATAAAGGTATGATTCGGAAGGGAGAACCCGAGTGATGGAGGTGTGAACCTCTAGCAGTGAAGACTAATTGTATGATGCAATAACATTTGCACCAAATGATCTCTATTGACAAAAAAGGTCAAAAACCTTTACTAATAAATCGTATAAATCCCTTCAATCAACTACAGATCGAGATCGTGAAGATCATGAAAGAAAACCCTTTGATCGAATCAGGTTAATCAAGAACCTGACAGACGATATGAACATGATCCATTCATCGTAAGGAAACTGATCTCAGTCATCAAATCGATTTTAAGACCCACCGGAGTTAACGAATCAAATTCCAGTTGTTCGATAAGATCGACGACCCACCTTCATTGTGGGGATTGAATAGGCACACAAGTTAGCGATGGAGCCTGTGCTTGTAATTTAAATCAATACAGTTTTGTTTTGAGTTTGGGGTCCGATTGTAGATCAGATGACCCACATCTATTGCGAAGATCGAAAGGAGAACTAAATGGCAAACTAGTTGAGGTTCTGCAATCCCTTGAAACCATTGGATCTGGGGGAAGATGGATCTTCACCATCGATTCATGGACAAGGCATTTAGCCAGGATCATAGCACCCAAACACGGGGTTTGAAAAGGTAGCGCTTGAAAATAATAGAACTGAGGTCACAACTCTTGATCGCATGGAAAGAAAAATGGAGTCCTCTGGGCCAGTTAAGGAAGGTAGAGTTTGACACTCTACGTTAGATTGTGGTCACGGGGAATGGTTCTATGGGAATAAAGGTGCTCATAATTATCAAATTGCATGGAGTGCATTGAGGGAATGCATGTTGCATAAGAGGACAAACAACGAATTTTTCAGTAAGGAAGGAGGACCTTCCAATGTTTTACTTACATTATGTAAGCGTTGAAGGAAAACAAATTGGGTGGTCGTGAGTGTTGGCACCCTGGTTATTAATGAAGGAAGAATGCTTAAAGGCATTCATGTGAAACTTTTGAGTTTCATGTGTACTTATTTGGGATTGTGATCAGCCTATAGAAGGATGCATGGTCCTTCTATAAGAGTGAATGAAAATGAATAATCCATGTGGTGAAGAGGTTAGTTAAATTCCAACACACCATGGCCAAGAACCTATCATAAAGTGCGACAAACTTGAAATCAATGCAAGAGTGCATTGGGTATGAATGTGGCCATGAATACTAGCACATTTGTTAAATCCTTTAAAATGTTGAATTACATTTTGAATGGTTTGGTATGTTGAAATGAGGCATAGGAAAGGAATGGGATTCCCTTTTCATGTTTGTACAAATGTGATGAATTGTTAGTATGCATGGTTTTGTGTGTGTGTGTATATATATATATATATATATATATATATATATATATATGAGGGACTAATAGTTTTATTGGCTATGGAAATAATTAATTGTAGGAAGCAAAGGGTCATGGATATGGTAGTGATGTAAGCCCATAAAGAAGACCAATTTCCTGTTGAGCCAAACTGCAAGGAATGGTGTTTTACTTTTTGAGAAAGTGAATTTGATTGTTGTCATGCACAACTCTGAAATTGTTCGTGACGATGTTATAAAGATATAACAAAATATATGTGCATGGAGAAACTAACAATTTGTTTGGCTGATTGAAGTTGAAGTGCAGGAAGAAAAGGAGTCTTGAATATGGAAACGTTGTAAGCCATAAGGAAGACCAATTGCCTACTGAGCCAAACCACTATGGGAAGGAAAGTCCCATAATTATGAATCTGGTTCCTGTGCGAAACAAATATGAAAATAAAATGTAGAATTGGAAATTTGTAGCTAACAGATTTACAAGGAAATTCTGAATTTAAAATTTATGATGATGTCTCATAAATTTCTGTATGTCTATGATATAGGTGAAAGGAAAAGACCTGCAAAGAGTGCAGATATGAGAAACTGAGCTCTCGGGTTTGAGGAAGAACTGCGAAAAAGGGTATGTTCTCATCGCAGGAAATAGAGACTGACTTGGGAGGAGGAGAGTAACCTTTGTCCCTATCTATGACTGAGTCAGGGGAAGGAGAGTAACCTTGATCCTTAACTTTCATTGAGATGGAAGGATGTCAAGCCACAAAGCATGAAAAATGGCTTTTGTTGAGCCATGAGAACCCCGTGATAAGCCATGATCGCCTGAAATATATTGTGTTGAGGTAACACAAGCGAGAGGGATGCCTCGGTAGAGAAAGTCTGAGGGATGCCTCGACTATAAGACTCGATAGAGTGTTTGGAATTATTTATGTGTGAGAAAACCTTAGCAGGGCAAGATGGATCACCCGAGGGACTGTATAGCAGTGAAGGGGATGCATGAGCCTAGGCATGGAGGGTGAGTGACCCCAAGGAAGAGGAGACCTTAATAGTTCTTTTAAACTATTGGGATCATGCACACGGTGGGAATATCTTTCTGTGTGAGAAAAAATTGGCAAGGCAATATGGATCACCCGAGGGACTGTATAGCAGAGAAGGGAATACCTGAGCCTAGGCCTGGAGGGTGAGTGGCCACAAGGAAGATGAAAACTTGATAGTTATTGTAAACTATTGATTGGGATCATACACCTAATGGGTATGTCAAGGATAAAAAAAAAATGAAAAAAAAAACACAAAAAAAAACAATGAGCATGGATAACACAACAACGATGTGGATACAAATCCACAAACTGCGCAGATAATTATTGTGCTAAGATTATGAAAATTTTCCTAGAAATTTTTATGCAATGTTTTTTCATAATGCTATGATTAATGTGCTTGATTGTCCAAGAATCACTGAAAGCAGGTGACAAAGATTAAGGGTAAAAAAAAAAGGACCTGACCGAGAGAGAGAGATCAAGATTTCTGAAATAGTTGAATGAGAAAGGCATGATAGGTGTTTTTGAGAAAGAACATCAAGGATGATGTTCCTTTAAGGGGGAGGGAATTGTAATACCCCTAATTCCCCTAGATTGTAATTAATCATAAAGTAGGAATTACCATGCTAAGGCATGTGGACAATGTAAATGTATTATTGCTTGAGTTGCCAATAACTGACTATGGGGGTGAAGCCTTGAAAGTACCGGCCATGATATCACTAGAGGAAGAATGTAAAAACTACATGAGAGGGTTCATTATATCAAATAACCCCAAATTTCCCTTCATGAGGATGATAAACCTCCTTCAGATCCCAAGGAGAAAAATCAGTTAATGAAGAAAGGACCAGTGGTTGAATTATCAACCACACCCATGAATGGGAGCATGGTCTAGTTGTAGATTGTCAGGCCGAGGTACCATAGAGACTTGCAAACCCGAGCTTCCTTCTGATAGAAGGAACGTTATGGGTCGGGAACCTTCCGAAAGAAGGAAGGTAAGATAGATACACATGAACAACCAAAGAAGAGACATGGGACGAGAGTGCAAGCTCGTGAGGGAGATGCATAGAGCTCTCTAAGAAATAATGAATAGATGGTCATGAGCTTGATGCTGAGGGAGCTTCTGATAAACCTCTTCGAGGCCATAATAGAGGGAAATAAATGAAATTTGAAAAGAATAGAACCTGAGCAAAAGCCAAACAAAGAAAGAATCCTCGAGAACTGTGAGAGTTCCCTGGTGATATCATGGCTTGGCACGGGGGTGGCCAAAGTGATAAGAATGAATTCCTTTGATTCTATGGTAGGGTGGAAGGACGAACACCCACAGTCAGTTAGTTGGCTAACACCTGTAATAGATAAGTAATCACATATCTTGTGTATTTAAGTGGTACTGTGAGTTAAAGTTGGATATACTATGAATGTTGCAGGGATGGTTGTGTTTGCTTAATGATTTATTATGTATTTCCTTCTTTTGTATCTACCTAAATGTGAAATTAGGAAAGTAGGAAATCATATGGATAGGACATGTTTTATACTCATAAATGCTTGCATCCTATGGTGGCTTAATATAGAGTCATGAACTATATGTCCGTCGACCTTGGACACAGTTTCATGAATGCATGTCGACCCTCCTAGCCATTCTGAGTCCCTTGAAGGATGGAGTCTGTTATGCTTAGGAGAGGTAGTGCAGATATGCATAGGCTCTCTGCAAGGAAAGCATAAACTAAGAACCACTTAAGTTCTAGACTTGATGAATGAGCACAAGGGGTACACAAAAATTCTTCTATGTGTTAAGTGTAGGAGAAAGAGCATAACGCTCTTAAATCCTTCATAAGTGATGAAGCTCAGGAGGGATAGAGAGAAATTCAAGTATTGAAAGGGAGTATCCTTTCGTTTGGAAGTTGAGCGGACGAGATCCGTTCGGGAAGATCTGAGGTCTATCATAGCCATTATATTTGACAAGGGAACATAGGCGTTAGTGCCTCGACTTCTTCATCCTTCAAAGGTCTAATGAATGTTGATAATCATCATGAAAGGGACAGACCCTTTGAATTCTGAAACCCAAAATCATGATGTGATCTGGGCCATAGATCCAAGGATCTATTGGGACCCACCTGGACCGTCAGATTAGAGTCCAGACGACGAGGAACGAGCATAGAGGAGATCAAATCTCAGCAGTTAGATCTAAGCACGTGGACCAACAACCATTGGATCTAGAGGAAAGTGCACAGTATTTTAACTTTTTGGAGTTGCATCAGAGAGAGAACTCGTGAAGTCCGAGTTTGCAAAAGGATCCTAGCCATCCATTGAGAATGGATGCATGGTGAGAGATCAACGTTTTGCTGACTTGAAACTCAGGAGGTCAGAGAGAGGAGTCATGAGAACTTGCAAAATCCGAGTTCGCGAAAGGATCACAGTCATTGATCGAAGGAGGGATCCAGACTCTTCATCTGGAAAGCAGATATCGAGAAATCGGGATTCGGGGAAACAGAGATAAGCCAACCTCCAAAGTTGCGAAACACAAAATCCTAATTCTTGAAAGAGGAGATCAGGACCGTTGGATCACGGAAGACCATAGATCATTGATCTGAATCTATCGAAAGATTGGGGATTGAAACAGTCAGGGTGGACTCACATCCAAATATATGAGATGTGAACTTGCTATTTGATTGCAGCCGTCGATCGAAGGGAGAGTGTGGATCGTAGATTGGGTCTTCGAGGGAGTTCACATATCAAACTTCAAAGAGGAGAAGTGAACTTCCCTCGGGAGACGTGAAACACAAAGTCCCAAAGAACTTGGTAGTTGGGCCCCAGGTTATCACTCAATGTCTTAATCGAAGGAGCCTAGTGAGAGGAGTTATCACCTAGAGGATTCTCCGATCGAGAAATCTGTATTTCAAGAGTTGGGAGAACCGAGGTGAATCATATTGGGAGTTTCTATATGTGAAATCCCAACTCGATCTAGACCGTCAGATCATGGAAGAATTGGGACTGTTGATCTGTGGCGAGGAGATATCATCATTTCGGATATCGGGAGAAGGGAGGTGAGTGACCCTCCAACTTCGCGAAATGCAAAGTCCCGATAAGCGCTTGAGGTTGAGCCCCGGGTCAGAGCTGGTGGTCATATGAAGGAGGAGTAGAAAGTTTTAGGTCCTTGTCAGGAGATCAAATATTGGGAGATTCGAGGTGACTCACATGTAAGGACCTGATACACGGTTTCATGACATTCCTTTTAGTTAGGCTTGTGGTCACAGGTAGTGGTCATGTGGAGGGGGCTTGTGCCTGGTGCTAGTTTGCATGGGTGAAGTCTTGAAAAGACCCATGGATCAAATTCTTAGAGATTCCATTAGGGAACCGAAGAGCTACTTCAGCTCATGAATTTTGAAGGTCCATTGACATTAGAGACCATGGATGGAGGATTCAACTAATTGAGGAATTTTTTTTTTTTTTTTTATTTATGCCCCATCATGGGTGTGTGACATCCTCATTCTTCTAGACCTGCAATGACCATTTGAGATTGAGACCGATGATTCATATTTTTTTATTAGTGTATTCCTCACTCAACATGGGCATCCAATAGCCTATCATAGTGAAACTCTATTTTATGTTGTTTGAAGATACCCCACCCCATTATGCAGGCATATCGATAGTGGAAACATTACATTATGGGGAAGGAAACGATCATCCAAACTGATCACAAGCATATGTAACTCATGCAGACACAAGGAAAGTTACAAAATGACCTCCATCATAAGTGCTCCATGTGCCTGCAACAATTCCACTTGAATATCAAGTATAAGAAGGGTAGCATCAATTATGTCACATATTTCCTTAGTAGACCTTCGGTGGAAACGATAACCATGGTTATCAACTCCTATGGTGTTAAGGTCCTAACCCACACATAGGTAGATCAATGTATTCGGATGTAATAAAGGTCAATATTAATAAGGCCTTTCAATAAAATAGAATAAGGCAGATGTAAGAAGACCTAATAGAAGCTTCCGCTTCTAGAAGGATCTTCCTCTAGATACTTCTCTTAATAGACATATTTAGTATAAATAAGAGGCGAGGGTATGAGAACCCCATCTTGGAGATTATTGTAACAGAGTGTTGCTCGACTGGAGGTTGCCCCCTCGAAGAGGCCTATGAACATTGCTTTCTGAATCTAAGTGATTTTCTATTGCTATTTCAAGTATCATTTCTGTGTATTGTGAAGATTATGCTGGATATTTTACTGTTATTCTGCCATTTATAGCATTTTATTTATGTTCTGTATATTTTATATATTTGCTATCTTGCAAGTGGTATCAGAGCAATTTCCTTGGTAGAAATTGTGGGTATTTACTTTTAAGGGTAGAGACGTATTCCAATGTCTTTAATCCACAAAGATCTGTCGTTACGCGCATAAACCCATGGTTGAGGGATTCATACACGAAGGAAATACAAGTGGTTCTTAAGCGCATGTCTGTTGGCCACCCTTGTAACCCCTGTTGGTACCCCTTCGAGTGGTAGCGCATCAGACATCACCTATGTACGGATCGACCTAGATTTCCTGAAGCCCTCTTTAGATAAACCTATCGATCGTCGGACTGCTATAGTGTCACCGAGAACAACACTCGGGAAGATACTCTCTAGTACCTGGGTAGTCGGGTAGTACAGCAAAGGGTACGGTCTATCCTCCTTAGTTAGTGCCCTGAGATATTGGGCCGAGTACTATTGTTGGACCCCACACATATATCAGAGAGCTATAGCATAGGGCAAACCCTTGTCTGTAGAACCCTTGAATACCTAACCCTTGGGGAACATAAACAACAACATAAACAAATTAAACCGGCGAGATCTATTGACACGCATCTGTGTTCGCGTTGCTAAGTAAATACTCTCTGGTTCAGAATTT
>ML782016.1:55823-69956 GCA_009831015.1 Picea engelmannii | reverse complement strand
CAGTTAGAAACATTGGACAAGTAATGAGTCTGAAGAATGAGCTTCGTGACATGAAGATGAATGATGATGACAACATAACATCATAATTTGTCAGGATATCTCAGTTAAGAGATCAACTACAATCTATTGAAGAGATCATCTCAGAGAAGGAACATGTAAATATAGTACTCAACGATCTTCCCAAGACATAAGATGCATTTTCCACAAGTATGAACACAAGGAAGGAGTATCCTACATTTGAAGAACTTTGGACTTGATGTGCACAATAAGAATCAAGGATTAGTGAAAAAGAGAAACCTCAAAAGAAATACGATGATCAAACCTTCACAACAAGATTCAAGAATTTCAGGAACAAAAGGATGTTTGGTTCAAGGAAAAGCCAAATCAAGAGAAAGATATGTCAGAAATACAATGCTTCAAGTGTCGAAAGTATGGTCACTACAAGAATCATTGTCCTGAGCTGAAGAAAAAGAAGGAGACACACGAAGCATCATTTTTCTAAGAAAAGGAACCTTCAAAGAAGATTAAGTAGGATGAAACGGACTTATTCTTCTAATACAAGGAAAATAACACTCTTCATAGTTCTTGTACATACCATGTTTTATGTACATATCTTGCATATCTATTTCTTAGAAGATAATATGTTCAAAGAAGAAACTATACTTATGGAAGAACAACAATATAAGGATTTCTACAAGTCAGCCAATACACATGAAAGGATGAAGTACATAAACAACCCCTGGTAACAATTCATGTGGAAGTTATTATCAGAATCAATCTTGAAGAAACCCAGAAGAAGTAAAGACAGAAAGAAGTCAACAATAAAGAAGAAATTGGAAAAAGATTTGTGACACTTTGCAAAAGGAAATAAGGATGCAGACAAAGTGTGGACTCTCCTAGATGGAGGGAGCCGATTATATTATAAAAAGAAGAACATGCATGAAGCAAGGATTAGGAGGGAGATAACCCTAAATTATATGATCCATTGAAGATGATGAAGTATCTATCCATGGTAGAAACCATGAAAAGCAGCACGTGTTTAGTGTGACTTTAGAAGAAGTCTTCTTCGAAAAGAAGCCTTAAAGTAATCCCTGGTTGTCCATCCACATCCATGATCCTATGATGAAAGAAAGGAGTTGGAATCTTCAGAGCATGAAATCTATAGAAAACTCCATGAACTCAAGAGCTAAAGAGAAACATGATGAAGAACATGAATATTCCAAGAGAGAAAGAAAAGACAGAACAACCAGTCAGTGTATCGAGAATCACAAGACTACCAACTTGATATGAATTCACTAAAAGAAATCAAGTAGAGGAACTAAAATTTGTGATGAAGAACAATGTATGGAAGACTTATGAATGAAAGCATTGTGAGATACAGAACTAGAGGTTCTCCCAGATGGAGGGAGAATACTATGATGATTGTTTGCTCCAAGTAAACCAAACATACCTCTACATGAGCCATTATATCATTCGCAATATCCATGGGTTGGAGTTTACATCAGATGAATGCAAAGACTATTCTCCAAAATAATTGAACAAAGGGCATATGAACAGAAACCTCAAGGATTTGAGGTATACCAGAAAGAGACCCGTGTATGCAGATGAAAGAAGCAACTTGGTAGAGAACCTCCAATGCATAGCAGAAGTGTGGTGAACAAATTTCTATATTATATCAGAATGATTACTTAGAACTCCAGAATGATGGACTGCCAATCCATGATAAATATCTCATGATGACATAAGAAGTGCCACATGGATATGTTCCAGTTTGAGCCTTGCCATGATGCTATGAGCTAGAAGAAAAAAAAATAGTTGAATTCAACTATGATATACTATAATAATCAAAGTTATATGAAGCCTTTAGAGAAAACCAGTGTTCCAGAAAGACCGAAGTACATTGAGATCAAGCATCACATTCTCCGTGATGAAGTCCAGAAAAGAGAATTGGTTCTCCAATATATATATCTCCACATATGAGAAGATAAGTATACATTTTGGTAAATCCTTTGTCCAAGATGAAAGATTTTGTGTACTCAAGATGGAGCTCATGGAGATGAATTCCTTATTGAAAGAGGAAGAGATGACTCCCAGGTTGGGAGGAAGAACTGATGTGTTATTGACTTATGGGAAGTCATTTTTCAGTTCGAAAAATGGTCCAGGATGAGTAATTCCTTTCCAATTCGGAAAGTGGTTTGAGATTTTTGATGGACAGACATTTTCCAGTTCGGAAAATGGTCGATATCAAACAGTCATTTTCGTAATGAAAATGGTTCGATGGATTGTTGATGTACCATAGACAACGATTTCCCATTGTGGTTAACATGGGGAATGGTCTAGGACAATCTCTCTTCTTGACAGTCACTTTTATTAGTGGTCAAGAAGACTGGTTTGCCTCGCCGGAAATTCATTCTCTTGAAGCTCACAATTGTGTGCAGTTTCGAAGAATGGTCTATTTTGGAGGTTGGTGCAGGACAGTCATTTCCTTTGGAAATGGTTCGAACAGTCATTCCCTAGGGTAGATTCATTCTCTCCAGGTTGCACTTTGTTTAGTGCCGGAGGAATGGCCTAGATAGGTGAATGGTCCAGGTTCAACAATCAGGGATAGGCATTCCTTAGGGAAGATTCATTTTCTCTAGGTTTCACTTTGTTTAGTGCCAGAGGAACGACCTAGATAGATGAATGATCCAGGCTCAGAAATCAGAACAATTGTTCTTCTTTTCTTGAGAAGAATAGTCTAGATAGCTCATCATTGATGTTTTACCTTCTGAGGGCAGATACTCTTCCAAATTTCACAGATATGAGTGGAAGAATGGCCCAGATGATTCAGTTTATATCATAACAATGTTTTCTATGCAGGTTGATGATATGATTGTTATTGAGACTGCATGTCTTTGGAAAATAGATGTATACTACTCTTGTGGATGTGTTCCACTGATTGTGACTATATGTCACTGATCAAGTATCTGTGTGCTACTTAGTGTGCCAGTGTACTGTTGGATTGTAGTTGTGTACTACTATGGATAGACATAGTTGTGTTCTATTGAATGACATTATTCTGGTCACCTTGGAGACTATCAATAGTGTTGGAAATGATTATCAGCTAGATGGATGATCAATGGAAAAATATTTCCTAGACAGAAAATGGTTCAGAACATTTATTCTTCTAGGACATGTGTTTGTATTAGAAGAATGGCTCTTGTGTCACTCTGTGGAGTGAGTGACTTATCTAGCATCATGTTTGATTACTCAGATGGAGTATGGTTCCAAGAGATGATGTAGCTGATGGCACTGATAGTGATGATGGTGCTCATGATCTAATCATGAGATAGTCTATACGACTATGTTGATGCTACCAGGTGAATGGTATGTTCGTGCTCAATACCATTACCTTCAATACCTCCCTAGCTTGGAGGGAGTGTTGTTATTATGGTAGTTGGGGGAGGTATTTACCTCCACGTATAAACCTGGTAAGAATATAATATTCTAGGAAGCAAGAAGAAACCCTAATTAGTTGGCTAATAACCCTAGAAGACAAGTCATCTCAAGAGGATAATTTGTATTAGGTTATTAGCCTCCAAGAGAAGAATTCGGCTAAAGGAAATATTATATACTAAAGAATTAGTACCCAGAATAAGAAGTCGGCCCAGACAGTCTACCAGAAATATTATAAATACAGGAGGCTGGTCCTCATTCTGGCTAGGCATTCTCATAACTGCATAAGCAACACTTGTGGGCACTGCAGTTGGCCAGTTTGTGCATAAGTCTAGAGGAGAGATGTCATTGCAGCTGCTGCAGCTAGCAGATTTCGGTTGTGTCTTGGACTATATCTTGGTTATGGTTTGGACTATCTGATCAGCTCTTGTTTGGTGCGTTATCCTTGGAGAGAGAGGTGTGCTATCTTGTTTGGCTATCTAGCCTATGGTTTTCTTCCAGAATGATTCTTTGTCAAGGTTAAGGTGCCAGGGGTGGCTTCAGCCTATGGTTGGGCAACGATAGTGATATTTTCTATGGTTAAACGAGCACATCCATCATATTCTAACAACACCCACTATGATACGAACCTTACACCATCACCAAGGTTGTGGGTGAGAATTCATTTGAATTAAGTATTCCTCCTTTCCTTGGATTGCACTTGGTATTTAATGTGGAACTACTCCAACCATATTTTCCACCTCTCCTGGACACTTCAAATGCAGTAGAGAAGTTGGTTCCTACAAAAATCAATCCTTCTGGCATCGAACAAATGAAAGTTGATTGGATCATGGATACCAAGGCAGAGGACACCCACCAATAGGCTATCAAACTCTATCAGGTCATCAAAGCACGGTAATTTCTTCATCGGGGAAAGTGGCTCACCAGGAGTCAGATTCAACAAAAGTTTCCTCATTTGATGCAATCACTTAACACAATGAAGACCATTCCTTCGTAAGGGGGAAGGAATGATCCAGGTGGATATTGGTGGCCACTCATCTATTCCACTAGCTCAAATCCCAGTTTCCATTTTGGCAATTTTTTCCTAGTTTTTTGTGTCCTAAACTTTTGGTGTCGTTTTGAGGCCCTAAACAATGTTTTTTGGGCCCACCATAGTCACACTGTAGGCCTTATCAAAATTGTGACGGAAACATGTGTAGTCCTCATATAGTTCTTTTCAACGAGCTATCATGCGCCTAAAATGGAGATCGTATGAAAAAGTTACGACCCTGGGAAATTGATGTACCAACTTACCCCATCAAGGGCCACATGAATTTTGGTGCTTCATCTCCTAGGGTTAGGTTTTTGGATGTTTAGGGTTTTCTCATGTATGTTTTATGTTAAAAAGGTGTTTGGAGCCTCATTGTAACCGACATCTTGTGAATGAGCATAGCCGACACATCTATTCTTAGAGATAATCTACCACCATTCTAGCTAGCTTGTGTGCTTTTTCATTTTACAGTCTTTTGTATTTCATATAGTTATTAATAGAATCTAAGTTTTATTATATTCCTTTCCATATCTCTATGTAATTCTTTGTTATATCTATGTTATATCTCCGCCTTCATATCGTTCCTAAAATAATTCGGATGACATCAATGATTGGCTCGATATTGAGTCATTAATACACATTAACATATTTTGTATTTCTCGAACCCCTTTCAACAATTCAAACTCTAGTTTGATCATCTGTTAGTTGGAGTGTGCATGCCAAACTTTAGAAGTAGATCATCAAAGATAGGCTCTTGAATCCTCTTAATGATATGATTGTATGTTGTGCTTAATCGAAATTATTCTTTCAACATAACCCATATCTTCCATTCGTGCATGCATTCATTAAAACCATCCATTTTTTATTAAGGCTTCTTAACATATGCTTGTATAAGAACCAAGTAATTGTTGCGAAGATTTACCGTCACATTGAGCAGGAAAACATTGCTTGAGAACCTCCTATATGATTTGAAATGGATCATTATATAATTTTTCATCTATTTTGGTGCTCTATGTGGAAAAATTGTAGTTAATGGCTTGTAGGGCCCATTTTAGGGGTAGGTCCCATTTTGATGATTTGGGGTCCCAAAACTTGAGGATCCTATTTGAGACATATTGACTATCCTAATGACCACCATGGTATCAAGTGGATTCCATATCAACTATCATGACTCACACATATGGAGCTAGTCACTTGTGCAATTTTAATAATATTTTAGAGGGTCCAAAACCCTAACCCTAATGTAGAGTTGAGGCACGAAAAAACTTTAACCCTAACCATAGATGGCTTTTAGAACATGTTAAATACTCGGTTGTTGGAAATGAAGGGGTTCCAATATGTTGTATTGATTTACTATTCCATATATGAGTAGAGCAATGGAGTGGAATGTTGGAGCATAACAGAGGAAGTAGAAGACCCTATAGAAAACATATAAACCATAATGTCCATGGAAACTCCCTAGTAAGTTCACTTTTCTTTGTATTTATATTTCTTAACTAAGAAAAAGAGAGCAAGGCATGGTCCTCATCATTTTATTGGTTTTCCAATATTAGTTTTCAAAGGATACATTATTATGTGGATGGTGTGATATTTGTTTTAGCTTCTTTTATTTCAATACCAACATTTTTAATTATATTGTGTGCTAAGATAATATCTAAATATTAAAAAAAAACAATACATAACAAAAAGTTTATAAATAATTATAAGATTTATTTTCACTGACTATTAGTGAAATATCCACATCAATTTGTAGATAATTATGTATTTCATAAAAAAATATTGTTTTCTTGAAAAAAACTTGCCTAACAAATATGTATAACTTAATTATCTTTGTAAAAAGCTCCATCTAATTATTACTCAAAAGCTCCATCTAATTATTACTCTAAAAGTTGACAACTTTTTCAATTATATCTAAAAAAAAAAAATCTTGAAAGCCCACAATTATCTCCTAATAAACTTATATCAAAAAATTTCTTAAAGCTGACATAGACCCCTAATTAACTTATATCAAAAAGTTTATTAATCTCACATAGAAATAGAAATAAGGTATTTTTATAACACACAACACTTACTTACATAAGAATGAGTTTTCTTACCATTCTGGCTTAATTTGTAATTACAAATTTTAATCATTAAACTTACCATATTCTTTACCAATCTTGCTTAATTTTTAATTACAAATTTGAATCATTGAACTTACAATATGGAATTGTTTCAATAAAAATGAAGCTCTATGAACCTAAGTACAATAACACAACAAGTGTAAACTGAATTTAGCAACTAGTGTACTAAAACAGAGACAGAATAGAGATAGGGGATGGTTGGAGATAAAGCCCTCGACGAATCATCCTGCCTGTTATGTATGCTGCACCGCTTACTGTCAATACCAACAAATACCCGCCACACCCTGGAGGAAGAAGATAAATATCCTCACCACCATCTTGTCCAAACAGGCTGCAAGTAAGCCAAAATACATTAAACTCGTGTCTAACAAATACAAAATGATGCGCATCCAGATGCAGACCGTGACAACGCAGGACAGATGACAGGGAGGTTGTCACAGGTGTATGTCTTCCTTATTATCATTCATTATCATCATCCGTGCATTCTCTTCTTTTTGGTACAAAAGGGTTTTCTTATCCATCTACTGCAATGAAGGGTGTTTAATATCCAGTTTGCTATTGCAAGGAATGGCGGTCAATATCTAGTTTGTTAGGCAGCATTGAATGTTACAATAGGTGAATTATAGATAATTGGATTTGAATAAGGGGTCAATATTCAGTTGGCGATAGATTATAGACTATCAACTCCAAGTAAATTATAAGTTGTCAGATCTAAATAATAATTCAAATCAAATCATAAGCTATTAAGATCCAGATTCTACTATCTATAATCCACCTACCATGACATTCAATTCTAAGTAACAGACTACATATTGTTCCTTGAAAAGAAGAAGGAATTCAAAAAAATGTAACAGCTCATGAGAAAAGACATGATCTTCTAACAGGTATCTGTCGTCTTCACCATCCGTGCATTCGCTTCTCCACTGTAGAAAAAGAGTATCTTATCTATCTACCACAGGGTTTAGGATAAGGGACATGAGTAGCTTCTCTCTTATTTTGTATAAATTGCTTTCAAAATTGGTAAACTTTTTGCTCTAAATTTAGATTTTAGAGTTCGATTTAGTTGTTGAACGCTGTCAAACAAACTTTAGCACATATTAAAAATACCAATAACAATAACAAAAAAAATGGGGGGCTGGACTACCACCTTATCCTTATTCAACAGTTAGCCAGCTCCTCTTCTTCTTTTATCTCTACTCGCCAACGTCGACGAAGGAGGCCAGAGAGTAAGTAGGAACGTCTGCAGTCATGCTGTTATCCGATCCACAAGATCATTGTTCTGCGAAGACTAGCGATTCCTGCAAGGTGGTGGACATTTCAATCCGTGAACACCAAGAGACGAAGAGGGGAGTGCGGTTGAATCTTTCGGAGGGCTTGAGTGTTGTGAAGAAGCTTGGCCAAGGCCATATGAGTTCAGTGTTCCTTGCTGTGGAGCGCAGCACTAACGGAGCTTTTGCGGTGAAGGTGAAGAACAAAGAGGTACTCAGGAAGAAAGAGGCATTTAGCATGGCTGCCAAGGAGAAGGAGATCCTCTCCTCCCTCGATCATCCTTTCCTCCCTTCTCTTTTCACGCACTTTGAGTCTGAAAACCATACGTTTCTTGCAATGAAATACTGCTCAGGAGGAGATATCAACCTTTTCAGGCGTTCACAGCCAAACAAAACTCTCTCTGAATCTGCCCTAAGGTGAGACCACTGGTTTGGTTTTCCCAAATATATCAGATCATCTCTGGTTTGGGATAAGCTGGTACGATATGTTTCACCCATATTTAACGTAATTGGTCTTTTATGAACATATTTTGAGGATCGACCTTAGATTTTATTGATAAATTTTGATTTAATATTGTTTTTTTTTAATAGTTAGTAATATCTATAAATCTTTTAATAATAGTTAATATAAATTTTTTAATAATAGTTAATAATATATGTAAATGTAGGAACTAGTAGAAGTATCTCCCAAATTTACAGGAAACATGAAGTTGGGAGTCACAATAATATATATTAAAAAAATATTTAGATTAAAATGATATTTTCGATTATAATGTATAGAGATATTGATACATTTTAAATCTTATTTCAATAAAATTGAAGGTCAAATTTATAAGAAACTTGAAGTTGGGAGCCACAATAATATATATTAAAAAAATATTTAGATTAGAATGATACTTTAGATTATAATGTATAGAGATATTGATACATTTTAAATCTTATTTCAATAAAATTGATAGTCAATTGATGACAATATTTCCCCTGTATAAAACTTCAAGTTTTCAAAAAAGTTCCCAACCAATTGAAGATGTTGAAAATGGATAAGATTAAAAACATATTGAATAATTTTTTTTTAAATAGCTAAACACTTTATTTTGATAAGTATGAGAAAATCACTATTAACTATAGAGATGTAACCATACCAAATTACATAAATAATATTAATAATAATAAATAATTACATACTTTTTATGTGATAATATTTAAAATATTTAAAATACAAAGAAATAATATCAACCAAAAAATAGTATAGTATTTATTATATAGAGAAACAAAATGATACACATTTAAAAAATGAAATATTAATTATAAATATATCTGGTAAAAAAGAGATTATATTATTCTAGATATATCTAGCAAAATGAGATATGGAGATGTCAAAGTCTATGGCTAATAAGACTAACTAGCAATCACGTTAATCTTCAATTTATTAAACCTAGATTTTGGATAAATATGGACATGGATATTCTAAGGTGTTTTGATTTTGAGGAGAAATATGAATATGGATGATGTACTGTGATTTTAAAATGAAAATATTAAATAAGTTGTTTAAAACTGAAGAGTTGTTTAATCTTTAAAATAGAAAGAAATTGAAAATATTAAATAAGTTGTTTAAAACTGAAGAGTTGTTTAATTTTTAAAATAGAAAGAAATTAATTAGCGTTAATATCCAGCTTGCTAAGCTTTTTAGATGGATTATAAGTTTTGGGATCTGATGATCTATATTTCTGCATAGCAAGCTGGATATTGTTAGCCCAAATTAATAGTTCAAAACTGGAATTCTAGATGGATTATAAGTTTTGAGATTTGACAATCTGTATTTTACCGGTAAGAATATTAAATGCTGCATAATAAGCTGGATATTGTTAACCCAAATTAATAGCCCAAAACTGGAATATCCCTAAATAAAATAGAAATTAGTTGAAAGTCCAAATACCTTGCAACTGAGGGATCTAAGCTAGTTGGAACTCAGAAAACTAAGGAAGAAGCTCTGTTCGCGAGCTAAGCCAAGCATTCTTTGTTAACAAAAAAAACTTCTCAGGGTTGTTCAATCCCCACACAGTTTCCTACAGTTTTTTTCTTATTCTCGTGATGAAATTTTCTTTCTGTAGCTAACTTTTGTACTTCTGTAAAAATTCTTTTCATTTGTATCCTACTGAAAAACAGCAGGATATTGTACTTTATGTTTTCTCATTATTATAAAAGAACGTCACTGCCAATGTCAACACAATGCCAACAATTGTAACTGTTACTGTCCTGCAAGAGACGACTGAAGGACAGTCTACTGAAATTGCAGATCTTCAAAGTATTCATTACAGTAAGCTGGATTCATCTTGTGCATTTGGGTGCCAAAAAATGAATACAGTCGTTGCTGCTAACTATTCTAAAGTTTGGTTTATAAACATATTAAAATAATCAGATTAGCATTATGTGCAGAATATTGTTTTAGATAACTCCATACAGGTATTATTACTTACAAAGACAAGGAAGATATATATATATTTGTTGGTATATTTTGATAATATCAATAGATATTCACACATATATATGAATTCCAAAGCTTTCTTATAGTCTAGAATATATGTGATATGGCGCAGGTTTTATGCAGCCGAAGTGGTATTGGCGCTGGAGTATTTGCACGAGCAAGGGATAGTGTATAGGGATCTGAAGCCAGAGAACATATTGGTCCAAGACAATGGTCACATTATGCTTACTGATTTCGATCTCTCCCTTCGTCTATCCTCCCATGTTAATGAAACCAGATCAGGACATGAATCTGTATATAGTTACAATTCCAGTTCAGAAGAGGAGAGATCGTCCAGATCCACCAGTATTGATGGGGAAGTTGAAGAAACCATGAAGTCCCATTCATTCGTAGGCACAGAAGAGTACATTGCACCAGAGGTCCTGTGGCGCACGGGTCATGCCTTTCCAGTGGACTGGTGGTCGTTTGGAATATTTGTGTATGAGATGATATATGGGAGGACTCCCTTCAGTGGCTCCAGCAGAAAGGATACATTTTTCAACATTATGTGCAAAGATCCTCCCATAACAGGCTCATGGTCTCCACTCAAAGACCTCATTAAGAAACTGTTGGTGAAGGAACCCTCTAAGAGGCTGGGATCCTCCATGGGAGCAACCGATGTGAAGAACCATGCTTTCTTCCACGGGTTGAGGTGGGAGGCCCTGCAATTTGTTTCAAGACCTCCCTTTGTTCCTGGCATTCACACTGACACCGCCCTCCTCGACGAAGAAATATTTCACGACGCCCAACCATGCGTAGCTCACTTCGAACTCTAATCGTGAGAAGTTGAAGCATATGATAATCTATGAGTCAAATGAACATTTATAAGCCTCTATTTGTCTTCATCTTTGCTACATTGGCAGTCGTGGATTGAAACTCACTAGATTTAATTGCACGTAGTCGAAACCTTTGGAAAGTCTGGAGTTCCCTATTTGCTTATATATTTTTAGTGTATGGATACGTTATGCAATGAAAAATAAGCTATTTTTTACTTTTACTTAAGTTTTACTTAAGGTGTTTTTTTTTTAGGGTTTTTAAACCTCAATCAGGTGATATAAATTTGGACAAAATAGTTATTTTTTGTTATTTAAATTGTATTTTTGAATGCATAAATGGATTCAGTTTGCTGAAAAACCTCTGGGACATTCAACCATTCATCACTGGATTTTGGGCGGAAAAAGTTGCCAGAAAACAGCCAAAAGGTAGAACATTTAGACTACTGCTTTTCCTTAATTTTAAATGGCTTTTTTTAACAAAATTATAATTTTCTGTTGTTTAAAATTCATTTCTGAATGTAGAAAGAGATTCAACCTACTGAAAAATGCGTTAGATACTTAGATTATACAGAATTAAGAATTAATCATACAGATTCAACAATTTCTGACCTGATTTGGGACAAATATGAGTTGAAATTATATTTTTTTTAGAAATTTGAAGATATGAATTTGTACAAAATTATAATTTTGTGTTGTTTAAAATTCATTTCTGAATGTAAAAATAGATTCAGCATACTGAAAAATGACTAAAATACTTAGATTATACTGAATTAGGAATTGATTACTTAAATGTACAGATCCAACAATTTCTGATAAATATAAACTGAAAATATACAGAAACTCCATTTTCAAATGAGTAAAGAGCTGAGATGTTTTTTTTTAAATTGTGTTTGCTGTTTTTAGTTTCAAGATGTCCCCTTTGTTTATAACATGGTCTCAGCTAAGTAGTCTGCATACTACTTGAAACTACCATTTCACAATAGAACTGTTTTGTTTAGAGTGGTTTTAAATAATGTTTGAATTGCCATTTCACAATAAAAATGTTTAAAGGGGTTAACTACCATTTCCCAATAAAAATGTTTAAAGGGGTTTTAAAAAATCGATGTCTATAGGTGCAGAGTTATGAAATCTTATACAAATATTCGATAGTCACCGGTTTAGCTTATGAAAACTTCAGTGGCTATTCAAGTTATACATGATATTACTGGAAACCGTGAACCCCTCATTGGATCTCAAGCTCCTATCAAGCTGATTAAATATTTTTAACTGGAAACCGTGAAACCCCATTGAATCTCAAGCTACTGGATTTTTTTGTTTGGGGTGAAAGATAGTAGTTCAAACTTCACACATCCATTTTATTGGTTCTTTCTTCTATATAAAGTTATAAAATGTTTTTTTTTAATGGTGTCTCAAAATTTTATAATGTTTAATTTTTTATTTTAAATTTTTTTTTATTTTAAAATTACATACCAATTACAAATTTAAGAATACATCAATATATTAAAAATAATTATACAACATAAAATATAATTTCATTTCTTATATATACTAACTCAATCTCATATTTGTATAATATAATTAAATGATATTTTAATTAGTTATACCTCTACAACATAAAACAAAATACACAATGGTACACAATATTTAATAACCCATTTTTAAATTTACAATAAATTATTTAAAGTTAAAGGCGACAGGAAAATCAATTGATCGAATGACTTCCATTAATCAATGTTAAAGTCTTCATATAAAAATTCCTTCGAGGATACAACATAAAAGCTAACAAAATATAAGTTTTTAAATGCTTTCTCCATTTAAAAAAATGTTTTATATTTATTTTTATTAAAACAGAAATTTTAACTTCATTTAATCAATATTAAAATTTAGATTGATTAAAATTTAGATATCAAAATTATGATTTTAATTAATCAATGTTAATTTTTTTTTATAGAAATTCCTGTCATGTATATTATGATGATGATTAACGTTCACTAAGATCAAATTGGTTTATAGGATTTTAAGAGGGTAAGGACAATCTAAGAGAAAGTGTTTTTCATCTTCAACTTTCTTAGTGTCACAAAGGTGACACACTCTTTCATCCCATGGCGTTTTAGGAATTGACCAACGCCCAGTTTCATTATGAAGCTCGTGAGAATTTGTTCTTATCTTAGCAATGCTTATTTTTTTCTTTACACTTGCAAAAAAGACAGATAATTTTGATCTTCTAGATTAGGGTTGATTACATCCTTATAATACCTTAATTTTCCTTTTTCCTCTAACTCTTAACTCTTTATCACAGGTCACATTTTCTCCTTAAATTTTGATTTGACGTTTTTTTTAATAGTATCTTTATTCTGCAAAATGGTGTCTTCCATGATTCCCCAATAGTTTAGCCAAGACCGGGCATCTTTATGTCATCCTCGCTTGAGTCGATGGTGGTTATGACTCGATTTTGAAGCAATTTTAAGAAGCCTCTTGTCTTCCATATTGTTTAGCTTGTTCTTATACATTAGGTATCTAGTCATAGCCATGCTCTCAATGGGGGAGAGACTTGTTTCTAAGAGGAGGATGTGATAGGCCGTATTTCCTCTAATTTTGAGATTATAGGTTATAAAATTCTTTTGTATTTGCTCTATCTTTCTCCAAGATTCACGAAAGATACTACAACCCGAGAATTCACATCCATAAAGAATAAGAGGTGTAACAAGAGTCTCAAAGAGGAGTTTCTTCTTATCCCAACTCCAAAGATCAACTGCTTTACAATTGTTTTCAAGCCCATAATAAGCTTTGCATCCCCCAATAATCATTTTCTTAATGTTATAATTCCAATTGATCTTGTGGTGAATATCAATTCCAAGATATTTGTATGAAGTCACTTCCTCCAAGTTTTTGTTGTCATATACGAAGGTATCATAAGGGATCTTATTGGATTTAATAATCATGACCTTAGTCTTATCAGTATTAACAGTCATACCCA
>ML782016.1:17518-30276 GCA_009831015.1 Picea engelmannii | reverse complement strand
TTACATGATTTATTTTTGAAAAAGACAATGCACTCATTCCTATGGAGATAAAATATTCTACATTGCATATTCGTTCTTTGATTAGTTTGAATTTTAATGTTTATGCTTCACATTTTGAAACAATCAAACTCATCAAAGGAAGCGTTCAAACCAATGATCTAATTGATGTCATGAATCCTCTTATGATGTATTCCCCATTGATATATCCATTTCATCAAAATCATAGATTGCATCTTGATTTTTATGACAGGATCGTAGAATGGCTTGAATATTCATATCGAATAAATATTCATAATAAAGATAAAGTTGTTCTTGCTTTCTTTTTACCTAAGTATCTAGAAATTAAGCATGACATTATTCTTTTAGATCCTCCATGTGAAGAAATTGATGAATACTTGGAGAATTGTCAGGAGGATGGGGCACTTCGGCCTTGGTTGATGGTTATGTCAGGTCCCCATAATATTGACAAGTTTTCCAAACTTACTTACACTCTTCCATGCCATTATGACCCATATCACGACAAGATTGCAGAATGGTTGGAGGATTCATACATCAAGAAGTTTCAAAATAATGGATTGAAAATGCTCTTGTGGTTGCACTGTAAATGAGATTTTACTTAGCATTTTGATCTATTTAGTAGTTTAGAATAGGTTTAGGAGTAGTTTTACTTTAGTTTTATTTCTAATTGTTTCTATTTGTAATAATGAAGTTATGAACACAAGTGGGCACACCAAGGGAACCATAATATGAATGTTGTCAGGGAAGGCCACTTTAAATATTTTTCTCTCTTCTTTTTGTTGAATATTTCTGTTCAAAAACGCAGTATCATCATGAAAATTTTAAATGGAAAGTAAAGAGATAAGTAAATTTGAACTATTAATTCAACCCTGACCCAATGTGCCATGAGTAGGATTTCACTCATATTAATAAGGATTTTTCTATTTTCTTTTAGTCTCTCAAGAAATATTTCGCTTGATGATTTCTGATCCACCCTCTTGTAAATATTTTTAATTTTCTTTTCTGTTTTGATTTTGGTTCTTTTCATTTTTCTTTATTTTGATTTGTTTTCTAAATGATTATGTCTGAATCACCATTCATTTGTTGAAGGGAATACAAATTTTTATTCATTAGCAATAGTTGATAATAGCTCGAGCACCTATACAGTAAGTGCTAAAATCAGATCAACGGAAGTAAGTTTCTATCCAATTATTGTTTCTGGTTTCTCGTTAAAATCATAGGAATGCGCGATTATCCTTAAAAAACTTCTAACGTCGTCCCTGTTTTAATGAGAACAAATCGATGTGCTTCCCCATCCCAGAGATGATTTCTTAACAAAAATCTAATTGTCCAAATCATGATAAAAGTCGTCAGAACATAAAATAACTCTTAAATGATCAATCCTTTCATTACCAGATTGTGAGATCTTCAACATCACCCCACTCTCTTAAATATCATGAATTTTCTGGAAATTTATAAACAAATTTTAGATAGTTGGAAGCACTATAATGTGTGGGAATTTTGTGTAAACCCATCGGGACACTCAACAGGTCTATTGGCAGTGGGTAAATGCACACATGATAGCAAGGCAACTTCGTCGAGGTACTGAACAAGCCTGCTGGAAGCGAAGCAATGTTGGCTTTCGAAGATCCTCAGGCATGTTGTTTTTTTAAATTGATCGGGTGTTATGATGCTTTTATCATAAATGGATGACTCTTGGACCAGATATAGGTACTAGAGTGGGTTAAATGACATCCCTACCGAGGCTATGGATGCCTGTTGGTAGTAGTGGCCCTGTCAATGGTATCAAATTCATTTGTAGAAACATCGCTACACTTGTGATCTAAACCAGACACCAGATTACAATTTCGGACAGAAATGCATCTAATACTATGACTGTGTGATTTTTCTGAGTTATTGTCGAAATGCTTGATCTGTCGTTAATTGTCTCTAAAATTTATTTCATCTATGCCCTTGATATAAATGTTTGGTGATGCAAAGATAACTACTTCGCCCAGCGTGTCGCCATTGTTGGCAGCCAGCAATTCTGTCAAATTTTATCAAAATAAAAGTCACCACTAAGGGATAAAAAAAATTTGTTGTTGCCTCCTCCTTATATTCACAAACATTTATGTCTTTTAGTTTCCAGGAGATTCATTAGCCTAATTCATTATAATAGTGTTTCGTCTTTAAATATCTCGTCTATTTTGTTTAATTTCATGTCTGCAAGCATGAAATTAAAACAAAAGTTTGGATTGGGTAATCTTTTTGCAGTTTTTAGTTTCTTCCTTTCTTTTGCTAAACAAATTACACCTCAAGGGGACCTATATGTTTATAAGTCTTAAAGTTTGTAAGCTTATTGATTGATCCATTACCACAATTCGATTCACTATGAGAAATATAACTTGGTCATATCTATGGTTAACTATATATTTTTTATATTAGATAGGCCTATTTGTGCAGAACCTTGGATTAAAATTTATATGCTTCTTGCTCTTACCAGTCATATCGATATCCTATCACCCTGGTACAAGACTGATGTACTCACAATTCCACATCATCCTATTGTCCTACACATTTAAGACTCTCATTCATTATTCGAATAGGCAGCTGATAATGGTTTGGGTTTAATGTTCATTCTACATAGTGGTTCACAAGCCTGTGCGTCCTCTGATTCTTTGTCACTTAAAGCTCAAATTATGAAGCATGATACCCTCCCAAGTCTTTAGGTATCGGGCCTCTTCCTATTTCACAGACCTCTCCCTATTGTTTTTGTATTGTAAAATGAAACCTCCCTCTCATTGCATTTACTGTGTTTTTTTTATAGAAACCATGGCTCCCATGGTTCGAATTGAACTTGATGTCTCTCGATCCCTTCTCACCCATGATGATGCCATAAGAGATCTACAGGCACATGGTTGGGACATTTTCATTCGAAAGTTTGAGATTTATAAACTGGAAGTTTCACAGGAATTTGCTCAATAGTTTGATGACTCTAAAGATGAAATGGGGGATCTGTAACTCGAAGTAAACAAATGACTCTGAGGTTTTTTTCAAACACGTAATTTCACACCTGAGACATGTTTTTGCAGGAGGATTTATGAGAAAATGGTTGAAAACTTGGAGAAACAGTCAGAAACCCATTTCCGAAATGGGCTCATTTACTGTTAGCCCAAGCAGTTTCTTCAGAAACTACACCGTTTCAGAGATATGTCTCATTATTTGGAGGGAAATATCTCAGAATTTCCGTTTCGGTTGAGGTAAGCGTTTTGTTTTTTTTGCTTAGAGATTCAATCCTATTGATTTTTTTTCTGGGTTTCAAGTTAAATATGCCTTTCTATCTATTTATGAGCCTACATAAAATTTCTAAGTGCTATCAGAGATAGATTTTAAACCCTTTGTCTAGCCTTTTCTACCATGGGCTGATTCGAATTCTGTTGTTGTCGTATCTAGCTTAGATTGGGGAAATTTGGGAAGATTTCCTATGTAGGAATAACTTCACCCTACCCGAGAACATAGTTGGACCACCTTTGCATTTAAATACGAACCCTAGTCCCTGTAACCCTACCACCGAAAGTCAATATGTTGATCCACTTGGAGACAATGCATCCTCTGAACCAAACTCTGATGCTATGCAAAACCCTTTGGGTGAAAAAACGAGATATAATTTAGTGCCAAGAAAATCGTTAGTTGAGGTAATAGATGTATTAAAGGAGAAGGTTTCTCCTGCTCCTACTATTGAGCCGAATCATGGTTTTAGTGGCAAACCAACTGTTAAGAAAGATCGTAAGAAGAATAAACACGGTAACTCATATTTAATTTTTGTAAACAAAAGACCAAGTGGGTTAATATCTAGGAGTCTGAGAAATCGACAACAGGATCATTTGAGCTCGATCTCAGTGATCGAGGTTGATGATCACTTGACCGATGATGAGATCAATGATTTCTTTTCTCAAGAAGATGTGGATAACCAGTGTCTTGGAAATGAAACCGTTAGTGAAGCTATACAATACGATTTTGCTTCTAAACTACCTTCATTTCTAAAAATTCAAGAATGCTTCATTGGTATAGGCCATGATTTGAAGCAAGCTATAGGAAAGACCAAAGCACCCATTGTTGAGTACACTCAATCTCTGCCTACTATAACACCTATACACTGTGAGAATTTTCTTGACTGGGTAGAACGATACTATAGAGACATACCATATTTACAGGCACAGTTAAAACATTTTGTAGCTCGAAATTCCTTGCTTGAAAGAGAAAATCAAGAATTAAAAGCATGTGTTCAGTCCAACGCAGATCGGGCAAGTAAAAGGCCCAAATGAACCGGTAGTGTGATTATCAAGAATACAACCAACTTAAATGCTATCATTAACTCAAAATTATCAGACCCTTTGTTGTCTAATCTCAAAAAATGGTAAAAAATGGTTTTGATTTGCTTTGATTTGATTTTGTTGTAAAAGTCAAATAGATAGATTTATTTCGATTTTCTTTGTTAATATAAGACTAGCTACAAAATATCACGATTATGTAGCCAGTCTATTTCTAAATGTTAGTTTGTACTGTTTTCTAAAATGCAATTTAGTTTTGTCATTTCTAGGAAAATAACAATTATGATGCTATTCACAAGGAGAAGTAATCAGGGATCAAGCGCTGCATAGATTAATAATTTCTCTTTTTGTTGATAAAACTATGACATTTATGTAATTAATTTTGATAAACAAACTCTTACTGGAGTGTTTCTTGTTATTCTATTTTTTGTAAGGAAATCTATTTTTTTGGGATTACCCTCTATCTTTCATGATAAGAGGTTGTTAATCCAAGACAAGTTTAAATAGTGGTTGTTGTTTGGTAGTAAAGACAACTTTGGCTGGAATATAGTATGGACATGTGATTTTTGGAATCGTTATGGGAAAGTAATTCACCGTTGGCTTTAGACATGTGTGATTCTTATTCCATTGTGTTCTTCCATTACCTCTGTATTATGAGATATTATTATTATCGATTTAGCTTTAGCCTTGTCATCATATGGTGTTTCATATTGTCAAATATTTACATGTTGTCCATAACCTGTCTTTCATTTTGTATGTGCAATTAAACGATCATTTAATTATTATTGAGTTTATTCCAGATGTTAAATGATGGATAATATCAATACTCTGAATTGAGTTTTCTTTTGTTCTTAGTTATTGATCATCATAAGATCTCACGATTTTTAATCATTTATCATTTTGTTGTTTTAACTTTACTCCATGCATCAAAATATTCCTTGAATTTTTTCAGGAATATCTATATCTGTCTCTGTCATAGGTTTCCTCTTTAAACAAGGAAAATTAAGAGCTCATACAACATAGGAAGATAATCTGAGTTTTGTTGATCAACTACCGATTGGTATGCGTGTTATTTTGTTAAATTATTTATTAATGAAACGATGATTGCATTAATTAACTTTGATTGTTTTTGTGTTATTGTTTCAATTATATTTTCTTGGTATTTGTAAGTTTACAATCTTTAAACATTCAAAAAGAAAACAAAAAGATTTATATTCTTTCTTTATCTTGTTTAGGAAACACTATTACGAATATTCATTTCACAAGATTTCAAGTAAACCTTGCAAGTTGTATAGACTGTTTATAATTATCTGTATATATTCATGTTTCTATTTGAACATTTGTAATTAGTACATAAATTGTTAGAATCATAGCTTTAGGTTAGTTTATTTCTTTTATTATTTTTAGGACTTAGTTGGCTAATGGAGCCATTAAACCCATCGGGTTAGTTCATTCCAAATGACTTGGGTTAATTAGATAACCCCGGTTTGGATCTGACCTTCCAGTTAATGGTGTGTCACTTAAGCCCATCATCAGGGTTGAACACCAATTTTTATTCCTTGGCCTCTTTCTTCTATGGCTTGTGTCATCTCCTTTTGTCCAGTCTGTGGTCGACTTCCTTTCCTTGCTTTGGTTGGTGTCCTCCTCGGTATTTTTGGTACTCTGTTGCTCCCACTTGGTTGATTTTGTGCTATTTTTTTTCGAGTGTTGTTAATCGAGCTACCTGTTCTTCCTGACGAGCCTGCTTCGGCCTTTTCCTTAGGCTTCAAGGACTACATTATGCATGTTCTTGTGGTTGGTTTTGTTGCTGATGACTACCACTATGCAGGATAATATTTGATGATCCAGTCCACCTCATTTTCATAGTATTGTATCTTCAACCACCCTTTCTTGGGATCCCTCATGGCTTGGATCCATACATGGTGCATGGATGCCTTGAATTTGACTATCCCCTCTGTCTCCTACACTACCTCCATCGATATGCACCATATATTTGTTGTCTATTGTTGTATGTATTCTAACAACATGTCGAACACTACATTATTGGCATGTTATGCCTTATTTTCCTTGGCCTGCCAGAGGGACTCATATTTGGCTGCGTAACACTTTTCTATTATGTCTAGGAATGTCGAGAACTTGGGCTCTTTCCACCCTACTAAGGATATCCATATTATCAACCACGAGTAATGGAACTCAATTCCATTTTCTTTTCTGTTGTGACAGTCAATTAAGAATTGGTTCAGTAGGTAGGGCACCCGGTTGAACATAACTCCCTTCACACATTGCGCTGTCGTTGCAATCATGCCTGCTGGCGCTTCCTCTCTATGACATTTCTTCAATAGTTTACATGCCATCAGTTTTTTGGCAGACCATTTCGCATTGTCATTAATTTCTTTGATGACAATGCATTTTTTTCCCGAAGTAGTGTCGAACTCCAATTTAACCTATTCTGCCATTTCTTTCTTACATGCCTTGTTCTCTAAGTAATATTTAGTCTGTGTGGTGAATATGCGGAGTCCTATTATTTTGGAAATCAATGCCACATCATATTTGATTGGTCTCTCCATCCATAAAATGCCTCGATGGATGTGGGTGAATAATTGTTTGAAACATAAGCCAACATTCTTTCCATGCCAAAAATGTGGTATGTTTAATAGATTCATAATGCCTGAATTGTAGAGCCTCATGATCCACTGCGCAGGCTCTAGCATGGATCAACCTAGGGGTCCCATTTCCCCCGTGTTTATCAAGTATTTCTCCTCTACCAACTCTAGAAACTTGGTCATGTCGTGCACGTCATGGTCAACATATATCAGCTTAGGTACCTTTCCAAGCATGTCATCGACAGTGATGACTGCGTCTGGGAGAAAAGGGAGGGTAATCTCCATGGAGTCTGGTGTTTTTCTTTTCTGTCCCACAACATATGTTCCTGCCTCTACTACTTCTACGCCCTCTTCCTCCCCCGTTGACTTTGGACGGTCGGTGATGTCTTTGACCAGTGCCTCCTCGTGTTCTTGGGACTGTCGGGGTCCCATTGTTTTGTCAGGATTTGCAAGAGTCTCAGGGTTAGGGTTTGAAGTGTCGTTCTGAGCCTTGGACCTCCTCCCTATTTCGTCTTGTTGCGTTGTCGAAATATCTTCCTTGACCTATGTCGGGCTAATTGATTTGGTTCCAAGGTGGTCACATCCTCAAGATCGACCACATTCTTTAGCTATTTCATTCTCTCTTTGCACCTTTGGTCCTACCGAGTAATCTGGAGGAACTGTCTCGGCGAACCAAAGTTTGGTGGATTCATCCTCTCTCAAATTTGTGTACTTGGTGGCTTTGTTTTACAATGCTCACTAGGGAAATCGCTCTATTTCTCGTTCTATGTTCACAATTCTCTAAGTTTTGAATAATTGTGTGATTTCCACCTTTTATAGACCTGATCATATTCAATTTTCACTTTTTCTGTGCATTTGCGGCAATACAATTTTTACTATGTCCCGTCTTTTGATGTTTTGTCACGGTAATTACTGCATGTGACTTTTTTCATTGTTTTTGTATTTTCTTCCTTTTGTATTTTTGTATTTCTTTTTCTTTCTTTTTATCCTTTTAATTTCTTTTTGTCCTATTTATGTCCTACTCTCTACTATAGTACACTATATACACGTGTGTGTCTCACTGCGTTGTAACTTTTAAGTGTTAGGAGGCTGACTGTCCCTGTACAGTTTCAGTTGAATTCTGTTGATCATTCCTTTCAATTATGTTCCTGCCAAATCTCTTAGCCATACCGATCCTCCATCTATGACAATATTTACCTCATATGGCCCCAGTCAATGCATTCTGAATTTTCTAGGATGTTGAAGAAATTTACTGTCATAGAGAAAGACTAGGTCTCCCTTCAAATTATTCCTCTTGATATGTCTATCATTCTAAGATTTATCTCTTTCTTTCTGTAATTCTTGGTGAAATCCTTACATAAGCATGTCCTCTTCCATATCCATTAGATGATTCAACCTCTCCTTTATTGTTCCTCTTTCTGTTATGTTGGTAATTGCTTCTACCCATAGACTAGGTACCCAGAATTCTAATGGTACTACTGCTTCATTCCCATACACCAATCTGAATGGTGTCTGTCCTATAAGATTATTACATGTAGTCCTATATTCCCATAGTACTTCTGGTATTTTCAAGTCCCAATCATCCATGTTGACATTGCAAATCTTTGTCAGATCATTTTCCAAGATCTTATTGAATTATTCTACCATTCCATTTGTCTGAGGATGGTATGGTGTACTCTTTTGATGATAGACTTCAAACTCCTCAATCATAGCCCTGCTAGTACTATTGATAAAGTGAGTACCCTGTTCACTCATCAAAACTCTTGGACATCCAAATCCGGTGATAACTTGCTCAAACAAGAAGTGTGTTGTTGTCTCTGTGCTACAGTATTTGACTGGTTCTTCTTCTTCCACATTATAGCATGAAAATAGTTCTTTGATTGTTTGTATTTTCTATTGTTGATACTCTGTCATAAGTTCAAACTTTGGTTCATCAATAAATATTACGACTTTTATTTTCTTTAGTGTTGAATCCATGTTGGGGTTCTCTTGTTCAAATTATAAGGTTATGAAAAAGTTCTAACCATTTGTTGGTTATTACTCTTTCTTTCTACTTCTTGGGCTAACCCAGGTTCATATTTGAATAGGTTTCCAACAAAAACCTCTAAAATTATTGGCCTTTTTGGTAAACTAGAAGGAAACACAACACACATGATGTACTGTGCAGTCTCACCCGATAAAGTTCTATGGGTGACTGCAAAGATTAAGTGCTTGCAGTCTAGGAAAGAGTGGGGATCTGGTATTGTAGTTGATCTTCTTTAGGCCTTGATCTGATTATTCTCTTTATTATTCCTAAGATTCATTCATCCTTTAAGTCTATGCATGCATTCCAAGAGAGCTAATTGAACCATTCATTCATCCATTAATAATATAACTACTGATAGAGGGTAAATATGCAATAGACAACACACATAACACAAGTTTTATCATGGTTCACCCCCTCCTGGGATATGTCCACAAAGATATGGCTTCTTAGGCTCTTTTATTTAGATTTTCTACAAAATATGGCATTGTGCACACTATATATCTGATCATACAATCATGAAATTGGTTCCACAACCTCTGTGATGCAGACTACATGACACTAGGCTCCTCAACCTATGATCTAACCCTCAATATCTAGCTACTTTACTCTTCTACAACTCAACAAATTACAACAATCGCTCAATTAAATCATTGAATCATAACATCAAAACCATTATTCAACTACTACCTGGAACCCCGACCTAGACCTCCTAGGTTCTTATTTATACTAATTTGCAAGCTTCTTAGCTGTTACAATCTCTTACCAAAACCCTAACCCTAACATGGTTAGGTTTTCCTTCTTGCGTGCCTTGCATTCTTTCCTCTTTTGCTTGTGGATTTCTCTCGCATGTGTTGCTTTTCTTTCCAGTTGTTCATCTCCGAAATTGGAGTTTTCCTTCCAAAAATAGACCTTACCTCAAAATAGGCTTGCACCCAACCTATGGTACAAGTTGATAGACATGGTTGATGTACATGGTATGGTGATGGATTTGGTATCCATTTGAGTGGATCTTGATACAGTTGGTTGATGATGGTATATCAATGACATAGATAGTGATAGGTTGGATGATTGCTTGATCATTGGTTACGAGTTGATGTGATAGTGACATGTTGGTTGATGTATCAATGACAATGGCAGTTACATGTTGATTAGTGTGAAAATTTGAGTCTACACTTATATTTCAGGGTGGCAGGATGGGGAAAGGAAAGGGGGTTGTATCCTCCTTCTAGTTGGTGTTGAATAAGTCAGAGAGTTGGAGCTTTCTTCAGGTTGGTTCCTGTAAATTAGGGAGTCATAGCCTCCTTTTGGTTGGTGCCGAAGAACTTAGGGAGTTGCATCTTCCTTCAGGTTGGTGCCTGTAAATAATGGGGTCATAGCCTCCTTCCGGTTGGTGCCTAAGAATTAAGGTATTTGTATCCTCCTTTAGGTTAGTTCCTCTTTCTAGTTGGTGCTAGAGAATTTGGAAGTTGGTTCTTACTATGAATGTATTCTTGATATATATAATAAATCACTTCATGGTTTTCTCCCATTTGGTTTTCCACGTAAATTCGGGTGTATTGTATATCTAATGTGATATTGTCGAAATATACTTCTTATGGTTATATTCTCATGATATATTGAATTTAATAATAAATGATATACTGTTGATAAAGTTGAAGTTTATAAACTGTGATTGAAAGTGGTAAAAAGTGTTCATACTGATTCAACCCCCTCTCAGTATTCTAATAGTTTATTCCATTGGCATGCTCAATAATAGTTCTTTCATGATCACGTTCATTCATCTGTAACTTGTACCATTTGAACTTGAACAAAACTAACTTTAAGTAACTAAAGTCACACTCAATTATATAATTCGAATACCCATAGTTTCTATTTTCGGTTATTGTTGGATTCCTTCCACTTCTAGAGGAAACATTACTGACCTGAAAGACTGCATTTTTCTCATAATTATAGGTCTTCTTATCATCCAACTTTTTGATGCAAAATTTATGACCATTGCACCACATATCCTTGTGTTGTTTCAGCTGCAATATTCCCCACACGTAAAAAAATGCATATTTGTTAATGAATAAACATGATATTTAGACTTAGTAAAACTTCATAAAAGAAACACACCATGACCTAGATTAATAGAATGGAAAATAACTGAAACATGATGTGGGTGAATAATATGCTTTCTTATTTATCTTTTAAACCATATGATAAATCAATTTACCTCTAAGTAAGATTTGTATCTTGATTACGATGAGCTTCTTTAAACAAATTATCCACCCCTTCTCATGATAACCTACCATTACATTGTATATTACATTGATATACCCATACTTCCATACAATCAATATTATTTGCGATGTATAAATGTAGTGCATCCCACTCTCAACCAACTGTATGAAAAAGAATAAAAAGTAGTGATTAGAGTCAAGATTAAATAATAATTGATCATGGAAGCTAAATAAAACTTAAATAAGTACCATATAGAAATAAATCAATATTAATGAAAAGTACTATAGATCTCTACCATATAATTACCTTTCACTTTCCTCATTCCACCTTTCCTGACCAAGACATCCACTTCAATTTTTTTAATGGAATTGAGATCCCAAATCTGAGGCACCTTCATGATTTTAGTAGCTAATTTAGGAAGATACTGAAAAATATACAAGGATTTATATACCATATATACCTTCACCATAGATCCCTCAGGACGTGATGTCTGTCTAACGAAAGGCTTCAATAGATTCAAGTGCCTCTCCACCATCCACATTGACCTTTTGTGTATAGGTCCACAAATTTCTTCTCCTCAACTTGGTGTATGAGGTAGTGTTATTATGCATTAAAAAATGTCGAAGGTAGATACTTTTTCATTTCACACATTAGCTGAGGAATTTCTCTTCTCCAATATTTTATATCTTCTTTATGGATTTCTCTATATATATATATGTGTGTGTGTGTGTGTGTGTGTGTGTGTGTGTGTGTGTGTACTTTGAAATTAAAAAATATGTCGACAAGTTGAGCTACAATGATTTTTCATATAAATCATTAATATTTACCTCATGCATTTTCCAAGATCATATATAACTTGTTTTATATTATTGTCAAAGCTGTCAGGTAGAGATAGAGGTAGAACATACTGTAACAACAAAGGGATCATTAATTTTTAGGAAAATAAAACCAAATTATAATACTAAAAAGTCATATATTTACCAATATAGAAATCTACATCTAAAATAATTACCTTAATGAAGGTATGCAAGTCATGAGTTTTCACCCCACCAAATTCACCTTTCTTCGTTAAGATATTATTTATGCTTGAAGCAAATCCCATGGGAAATTTAATTTTTAGAATGACCTATTTTATAACATTGCTTTCCTTCTCTATAAATAACCATGGAATAATATTTTGGTGTACTCCATTTTTATTTGAGTAAATCACATTTTGCAGTGCATGGTTGGCTTCTTGAATGTCAGTACAAATTTTGACAATTTTTTCTTTGTCACTCCTCCCATCTAAAATTCTCCACATTGTTTTTGTTACATTCTTCCCGATATGCATTGTATCAAAAAAATGAGTTATTTCTAAGTTCTAATAGTAGGGAAACCTATTGAATTGTACAGGGTAACTTTTCATTCCATGTGGAAGGTCATTAATGCCTTGACGACATTTATGAAAAATAATTAATGAGATTACAACAATAATTGTTAGATACAATAAACATAATTTGATAGAAATAAAAATAGTAAAACATATATATATATATATATATATATATATATATATATATATATATATATATATATATA
>ML782015.1:623673-637578 GCA_009831015.1 Picea engelmannii | reverse complement strand
GTGATCTATATCTATGATTGTTTCCTTCCCTAAAAAGTAGTGTTTCCATTTATTTATACTTTGAACTAATGCATACAACTCTTTATCATATGTAGGATAGTTAACAACATCTTGGTTAAAAGTTTCAGAGTTGTAACAGATAGGCTTACGATATTTCATCAATACTGCACCCATGGAATATTTGTTGGAATCTGTCTCGATCTCAAAAGGCTCTTGAAGATTCGACAGTGCTAATACTGGTGTCAGTACTAATCTTCTCTTTCAAAGTGTCGAAAGATTTTTGTTGCTTTCCTTCCCACTGAAAAGTTTTATTCACTGTCATTAAGGAATGCAAAGAAGTTTCTAGAAAGGAGAAGTTAGAAATTAACCTCCTCCAATAATGGACTGCACTTAAGAATCTTCAGACTTCGGTTACACTTTTTGGTTCAGGCCAATTTACAATTACATTAATTTTGGAAGGATCAATTTCTAATTGCCCTCCTCCTACAATTTGACCTAAGTACACAAGTGCAGTCTTTCCAAATTCACATTTAGACAATTTTACATAGAACTTTTCCATTTGAAAAGTATCCAATACTTTCTTTACATGCCTCACACGTTCATCCCAAGTCCCACTAAAAGAAGAATTTCATCTATATACACAATCAAAAAGTCATCTAGGAAAGGCTTGAATACATCATTCATCACATGCATGAAAGTTGTCGGAGCATTACAAATCCCAAACGGTATAACTAACCACTCAAACAATCCTTGTTTGGTTTTAAATGCAGTTTTCCATGCATCCTGTTCTGCGACCCTGATTTGATGATATCCACTATGAAAATTCAACTTAGTGAAATAAAAAACATTATCCAATTGATCAATTAAATCATCTATACGAGGAAGAGAGTATCATTTTTTCACCGTGATTTTATTTAAGTCTCGATAATTGACACACATTCGCCATGTGCCATCTTTCTTTGGAACCATCACGATTGGAGAACCACAAGGAGATGAACTTGGCATGATGACCCCCTGATCCAATAATCCCTGTACCTGTTTCTTGATCTCTGTTATCTCCACAACTGACATCATGTACATTCCCACATTAGGAAGAGGAGAATCATGTTGAAGATGTATCTCATGTTGGATTTCCATCTTAGGAGGTAATCCATTTGGTTCCTGAAAAATATCATCATACTTAGAAACAATATCAATTAATTTTTTTTTATGAGATGGGTCACATCCTTGGAAAGCATCAGATGTCCTAACATATTTCTCTCTTATGACCATGATTACATATCTCTTATTAATGTTTATGAGTCTTTTCATTTTCCCTTCACTAACAAGTGTTGTATTTACCCTCATGTTGTAAGCTCTAACAATATATTCCACTCCCCCTTTAGTAAGGTTGTATTTGTTCTCATGATGAAAGAAGACTGATTTTATATCATAAAGATAAGGACTTCCCAACACTATGCCACATATATCAAGTGGTACAACATCCAAATCCACTTCATCAATCAACTTTGAAGCAATAGAAAATATGACCCTACATTGTTTGGTGGCATTAAGTTTTTCTTTATCACATACCCAACCAAGAGGATAAGGCTTCAGATGTGGTTCTTTTCAAGGCCCATCTTCTTGACAAGTGCTTTAGATATTAAGTTTACTTGGGAACCCAGATCAAATAATGTACCTATCTTAGTGTGATTAGATACAACTCTTCTGTGAAATAATTCATTCATCTTTCCTCAATCATCATGCAATTCATTATTGGAACATGAACTAGCATGAATGGAATACTTACCTTGTACTCCAAACGCTATGATATTTCCTTCATATAATGAATCGGAACCAAGATCTTGTTGCGATGTAGAAATGGTTTTTGTCTTCCCCTTTCCACCAAACTATTTCGGTTTCTTTTCTAGATGCAGTTTCCAACAATGTTCTTCATCGTGGCCGCTTTTATTGCAATCACTGCAAGATGGCTTTCCTCCTTCTCTCGTCACTGTGGCAGTCTTGTTTTCCTTGCTTTTAAATTTCTTGAAAGGTTTATGTGGGATATTGGAAGGTTTCTTCATGGGATCTTCTTGAACATGCTTCCCCCTGTTCTCAAGGTGAGTGTCTTGCACACAAACTTCGTCAAGATTAGTGGGGTTAAACAAGAGAAAAGTATGATGAATACAAATGTGAAGTGTGCCAATATGCTTCATTAAAGTTTCATAAGAATCCAAAGGAATGTTCAATGCAAGAGATTTATTCCTAAATTCTTCTGTGAAATTTTGTACAGTTTGACCTTTACTTTGCCTTAAAGTTTTCCATTCCATCATTGCTTTATGTAAATACCCTAATGGATAAAATTGCTTCCTTATCACTGATTTAAATTCCGACCATGAGGAAAGAAGATTACCACACTTACTTCTATCCTGATGTTTGCTCTCCCACCATACGAGAATGGTGTCTTCCAACCAAAGAGAATCTAGGTGTACTTTAACTTCCTCTTCATCAATATGTTGAACATGGAAATATACTTCAACATGTCAGATCCAATTATCTAGCATTTCAGGATTATCATCTCCATTAAATATAGGTAAAACAAATTTTACATCAATCTTTAATAATAGTTTCTTAAAAGAGGCTTTATGGCTAGAATGATGAGAATGGCATGTGCTTCATTTTTCTTCCGTTTTTCTTCATCCTCTTCTTGTAATCTCCATACATTTGTTCGACCATTTTTAACATGTGATAAAACACCATAGGAAAGATTTTCTTCTATTCATCACGCTTGTCCTCTTCTTCTATTTTCTTCCTTCGGGATTGAAATTATTAAGAGTTCCTTCACCGTGCTTATTCTTGGCCCTAGTAAGCATTCACACTCAAAAATTCAAGTCAAAGATGACTGCTCTGATACCAACATGATATAGGATCTTTTCATGGAGTGAATTATAAAGAATTGCATTAAATGATCATAAATTAAAGTGCACCATTAAAGAAGGAAAAACTCAAAAAATGAAGAGACATAAGCATCAGATCTGAACACAAAAACTTGATAACAGAGTTATTCCCTGGTGGACTACGTCTTCAGGTCATGCTCTCAAATGGGTAGGCTCTTTCATTAACTCAGCAAAAGAATTTTGAAAAATAGATATGTATATGTTGGCACAGGGGAAGACCCAGGGTTCAACGCTACAACAACACACCAACAAAACCCTAATTGTCGGCCCTTTCGGCAACACCTGCAAAGAAGATGAAGTCTCACCCAAGGTAGAGGAAGGGGTGGTTGCAGGACTCAGGTGTCTACAACCTTAGCTGGGACACAGATCTGTGATTATAATACTTAATAGAGCACTTAGCACCGCCAGTTCATCATTATTTGACCAATATCTACTTCACAGATAAAATAGAGCATCGCAACATTCACCTAGATCTAATGCACATAAGCACTTAACATAAAGAAATAGATTAGATCTAGCAGATTTGAGCACTAAGCAAGTTCACATAAGTCATATCTAGCATCCAGGGTCATCATAAGCACAAATCACAACAGATCTATCTATCTGTATCAAAGCTCTTAGCAAGTAAAGACATAAACACATCAGAACATCACACAAAGAAGAATAACATAGTATTTACGTGGTTCACCCCCACCCTGGGGCTACGTCCACCAACTCTTCTTCGTTATTAGCTTCAATCAGTCATCTACATGCACAAAAACATAAAAACCATACTCCGCATAGGACAAGAGATCTGCACAGCTCACTAGATCCTCCTTCCTTGCGTTACAATGCAAATCCTTTCACAATCTCTTACAAGGACTTGCACTTAGCCCTGCAAGTCTCACACAGTATGCACAAAGCCTTACAATTCTTGATCACACAGATCCAACTCTTAGCACTTAGCCAAATTGCACAACTACTTCTTACGTTTCCTATCCTTCTATTTATACATACAAAATAGGCCTAGACATGGGTAAACCCATGGGTTGACATTCCAATACCCGTTACATATTCCCAAATCCCAAAAAGGACCCAAAAAGGGGCTGAGATCCCGTGATCTCTGATTTGTCTTGCACTCTGTCTTTGACAGACTGTCGAAGTCCCAAAACTTTATCAAGGGCCAATAGTATACCTCATTTTGAAATCAAGCTGCAAAAATAATGCTCAGATCAGAAAACAGATAACACCATTTAATCCATGGCATCGAATTACCCAAAAATGACTATCTCAATACCTCGATCCGAATCTGGCACTCCAAAGCCCAAGAATAATTTTTTCTCGGCTGTTGTGCCCCTCTGCAACCTTCAATTAATAACTAGACTACATGGAATGCATACCCAAAGGTCGTACCATACGTGTGCATCCTTCCCTAGCTCAACAGAATCAACATTTAAGTAATTTGGGTGGTGTTTAATACAAATCACGGACCGTTGGTCTATTGGTTTGGGAAGAATTATTAAGGCATGGAGTGGGGAGGAGGTTCTGAGGTCAAACTTGCGAGCTTCCCCCTTTTGGGTCTTAATTCGTTGCAATGTGTGTGTGTGTGTGTGTATATATATATATATATAGATATATTACAATTATTTTCCTCTATGTTTAGCGGTGGCGCTATCCATATCCCAACAGTTATATCGCGGCCAATTTTGGCGTGGTACACCAGATTTGGCAGACCCTCTAAACCTTTAATTTCTTTCAAAATTCGTTCACGGGATGTCATTGTGCTCTTTCCACCTACCACATGGCAGCCTCTGATTGGGCCACATGGTAGCCTCTCACTGGGCCACGTTGTCCTCTACTATTTCATCATGCCACGTTAGCATGCCATGTCATCATGCCATGTCAGTGTACGGATCGTACGGACTGCCAGGTGGCACGATCCTATTGGTCCATGGATTAGCGCGAAAATGCCAAAACTAAATGACGCGTGGTAGTATTTGATGCTGCCACGTCACCATGCTGACGTCAACATGACATAGGTCACCTTCCTACTCCTTCCATGTGTGTTGTATGGATGTTGACGCCATCTATATGGATGCTAACGTCAACAGTACAAATTTTCACTCATACCCTACTAACTAGGTTAGGTTGACTAAACTTTGACCACGAATATCTTTCAATCTGTAACTCCATTTGATGATCTATTTGCATCGTTAGAAATCTTGCGATGTGCTCTTCGCAATCATGTAATTTTCACTGAGTTTTGGAAACTTTGAATTTTTTCCCTTTCTTTGTCCACTGAAGCCATTATGAGCATCCTGAATTGCCTCTGCGAGTTCTGAGTTGTTCTTAGCCTTATTTGGATCCTTTTTGGATCAAATAGGTGGATAGAAGCAATATTCACTGGAAACGAATGATGGCAGCAACAACGACTTCACTACTCTATTAATTGGGTTGTCTTTAAGGCTCTGAGCGACTGGGCACAGGATCTTCGCTACTCTGATACCAACTTAAAATTGGAGTAATGCACAAAAATCAATAATGCCACAAGGGAACATCACAAGTGAGACTACGCTCACATGCACACTATTAATTTGATAAATTGTGTACATATTTTATAGGCTAGGATAGCCTCTAACAATCTCGTGAATCTATGGATATGAAAACCACTAAAAGACTAAAATAGTATACAATAGAAATTCATTTTAACTATATCCTAACTATGGAATTTTTCCATTATTATACAACATGAAATTCAAAGAAAAGTATACTACTTACGTCGACCGCAACAACCACCTTTGTCTAAGTCGACTTAGTTTTCAATCGTTTGGGTTCCTTTCTATATGATCGCCCAATGAAATTTTGTGGTATCAATTGTTCTTCACTTTTTGAGCATTCATTCATGTGTTAGTAATGACTGAAGGACATTGGTATCCATATGTATTTCTCGATCGTTGTCAGTCATGTCCGGGAGTCGATAGATCAATCTCAAAATCAACATCAAAATGTATGCCCCTCCCAGCTATAGTATGACGTGTGTGAATGGAATATTTATGTGGGAAATGAGGCCAATCCTCTTGTAAGCTTGTTTTCACAACATCCTTCCATGGTTTATCTCTCCACTAAATATTAAGCATGTGGTTTTGTTTAACATATGGTTGGAAATATCCTGTTAAGACCCCATTTCTCTAATCTCTTTGCAAAATTGAAGTAGAATGGTTAAATGAACAGTCATTGCAAGAGGTTAAGGATATTTGTTTTACAATTACTATATTAATTGATGAGTTCTCTATCACTTTTCTTGAAATAGTGATAGTTTCACACTCAAATTGTGATAGTCAAAGAGGTAGTCACATGATCTATGAATCTTTTGATAATATTGAGTTCATAAATTAAATTAGAGTCAAATTCATTACAAATTTTGAGTCGACAGTATCTGAGTTTGAGTCACATTGATATTAAAAGTAGAAAATGTGGAGCATTGTCTATAAAATATGTTACATGAAAGATAGTCAAGTCGAGTTTAGAATAGTCGAGTAATTTGAGTCGAATCATAATATAGTCTGATTCTAGTCGACTCAAGAGTCGAGACGGAGTTGGAAGTTAGTTTGGTCCAACAATTAAAATATTTTGTTTATGTTGTTGACTGAGTCGGTTGCTAATCAGTTAATTGATTCAAGATTTAATGTAAAATATGAGTCAGAATTGCAGTTTAGAGAAGTGAGAGGGTTAAACTTGAGTATTTAAAGACAAGTGATCCTCTCCATCATTGTAATGTGAGGGAATCGTATGTTGCTTGACCTCCTATTACTTTTACTTTTGATCTAGATTTTTTCAATAAGAATATTGCTTGGGCAATTATCCATGATCACAGAGTGATTATTTTCCATGTAGATTCTATATCTGTTTTGTAATAGTTTCCTTATACTCATCAAATTATGCTTCAAAACAGAAACATAAAATACATAAGACATAACTTTATGTTCTCCTTTTCTGGTTAAAATGTTTATATTACTTTTCCCTAAGACAATGAATTGGATATTTGTTCCAAGTGTAACCTTGGTTTGGACTGACTCGTCCAAACTAGAAAACAATTTTATGTTTCTTGTCATGTGGTTATTGCATCCTGAATCTAAGTACCATATGTCATATGGACTTGCTTGAGCAACATTGCACTCAACTGGTGACACTATATTAGGCATTTCTACTGCGCTAGGCACAACTACAGTGTACACCATAAACATAGGGAGAGTTTGGTTATTTGCGTTGTGTGACCGATCTTGACTTTGATTTTTCTGATTGTACTGTCTCTCTATGCACTCGTATGCATAATGTCCATACTTTTTACAGTAATGGCATGAAATATTTGATTTGCCAGTTCTTTGACAACTTGACTTGTTGGTACTTGGGTTTTGACCTCTTCCACCAGTATTTCTAGGATTTCTATTGCATCCATTTCTATCAGAACTTCTTCCTCTGCCTCTAGAGTTATCTCTCCCCATTCCTCTTCCACGAATTATAGATGACTACGTGAAAAATGCATTCTATAATGACATATTTGACCTATTCAACCTGTGTTCATGATTGATGAGGTAAGCTTTCAGTTCATCTAGACTGAACTGACTCAAGTCTTTTCTCTCTTCTAGAGTCACAACAAGGATATCGAACTTAGGAGGAAGACTCATAAGTACCTTCTCAACAAATTTGATGTCTTCTATGTTTTCACCATGCGATTTAATATGATTTATCAGTCCAATGACGTGGGTGTAGAATGAATCTACTCTGTCTGAATATTTCATTGGCATGGTTTCAAAAATTTTCTAAGAATTTGCAGTTTTGGAGTCTTTACTTTGTCCATACCCTGATAAGAGGTTTGTAATGTGTCTCGTGCTTCCTTGGATTTCTTTGTTGATGAAACTCTTAGAAGTATTCTCTCATGTGTGGCTTGATGTATGTAAAAAAATGCATTTTCATCCTTCTTTCTTTGATCCTTCAAGACATCTTTCTCAGCTTGTGTGAGGGCATTGTATGTTGCCTAATATACTTGTTCCACATAGCCATTCTTGACTATTTCCCATACATATTGACCTAGGAACAAGGCCTTCATGGTCAAGGACCACATCTCATAATTCTTTCTTGTAAAAGTGGGAGGTTGCAGATTTGAGGTAGAAGCCATATTTCACTTTAAACATAATTTCTTCTCTAACAAACTTGTTCTGATAGAACCTGCTCTGATACCAGATCTTGTATTTTGGATCGATCATGCGTGCAATCTACTCTATGCAACACAGTTTAAAATACTATGCACTAAACAGGCTACACGACAGAGTTCTCAAGACCATTTTGTAGTGAACAAACTACTTAGTTTGTTGCATGTTGTGAATACACACACTTAATGAAATGATTTATAAATGTGGACTAACACAATGCTATTCTTAGCACATAAAATCAGAAATAAGACAAAAACTTGTCAATACACAAATGTTTGATATTAATGAACTTCGATGTTGTGCATGAATACAAAATACAATGACAGAGATGAACTTCGGCTCCAACGAATTCTTCTATCAACTCTTCAGATATTGCTAGTTCTCTCTACCTCTCTACTTCTTCTCTATGCATCAATTTCTTCTCTTTATCATCATCGACTAACTAAGACTCACTCAACATTCACTCAACATTAAATATTGTCATTAATTCGAATTACTCTTCAACCACTTACCAGAGCTTGAGAAGATAGAAATCAACTCCATTTATAACTCCCTTCTTGTCGATTGAATTTTGAATAAATGTGCAACCTTTCATTTACAGACTATCTGACTATCTGACTAACATTTTGTCTGACTGAAAAACTACTAAAAAAATAACTAACAGACAAATAAACGATGACGTGAATATCTCAATGACTTGTAATTACATATTCCAACAAGTCAGTCCCTCACTCATGAGATCAATTTCTTTCCAATTCTAGTCGACAACATTTTGAGTCTATAAAGGTCTGGTATTGGAAAATAGTTTTTGTATAAATGATTATTAATAACATATAGAAAATGTTTAACCATGGATTCATGTCAAGACACATGCACATAGTCTTAGGATTGATTCGTAGTCAAAGCCATCCTTCATGTAAATGAAATTTGCAAACTGTTGGGCCCTTCATTTTTGGATAAGGAGTTGTGCAATAAGGACTGCAACCCCAATTTTGGCCTAGTACGAGTTGCGGAAGCTACAGAATAAGCTCGACAATAGAGAAAGGAGAAGTTACAGAAATCAGTTGCGAAAAGGATAACACAAATCCAACAAAGAAAAAGCGGTTGCAACAGAACAAGAAAGCGTGCAAGACAAAGATAGAAGACATGACTTAGCTTATATATAGGGATGAATGTGATTGTAAAAGGGTTGGATTGTGATTGTAAAAGGTTTTGGTTCGATCCTTCCCTTGCTATTAGGTTGATGTAATAGTTGTTGTTGACTACTGAGGAGTCATATTTTGAATTCGGTAATGTAATATGTACACCATTTTGGGAATTAGATCTTTGCAACATGCATCCAAATCCATGAATCTCTAACAAAGCACTATTGTGTATCTCTGAGATTGTAATTGAGAAACATTTGAAGATAATATATGAAGTAGGATCCAAAATTTCAAAATGTGTTGTGTCTTTCTGTGTTTATCCTTATGCATTGTATCTTTATAGTACTTATTTATGGATCATAAGTTCCACATGATGTCTCTGTGTTTGAATGATTTTCTGCAACATAAGTAGCTTCAATTCTTATGTATACGAGTTCAGATTTGTTTTGTAGTTAGATGTCTTGTGCAAGATCAGGATGAATCTTGAAGGTTCTGTGAACCCACCTAACTATTTTCCTTGCCCTTCCCTATCCATTTGTCTTAGTAGTTCTTTGGGTGAGACTTCTTCTCTTCAGAAGAGATGAAAATGCCAACACTCTAGACTACTTGGTACCTTTTATTGGTAACCTAAGAAGGACCCTGGTCTAATTAATATTGCGCCAAAAAAATGGTTTCGTTGTTGGGAACTGTGTTAAAAGGGAACCTGTAGGGAGGATGCTTTCGTGGATTCACAAATCTAATATTGACCAATGGTGGGAAAGAAAATGTGACTCCTTCATATGGAAAGAAGCAGAGCTGGAAAGAAAATATGTGGAAGATACTCGTGAGGCAGTCTTTCACTCAGAAAGATCGAGCGACCAGTATGAGATATTCTGGTTTAAGTTCCCGGAAAAACTTTTCCACTAGATAAATAGGCTCCAAGAAGCTCCAGAGTTCCAAGAATGAGTCAAGAGGACCTATACTTGGGATACATAAAATATTGCATCACTTCATCGGTTGGATTGCCCAGTCATGGGAGCGATTGATTTTTGGGTCAATACCACATCAGAAGGATACATTATTGAGTTTGCACCCGAGAATCACCAATATTTTTCATGAGCAGAGGTGGATTTCAAGAAACAAGCAAGGGGAAGACTACTAAGAGAAATCCCCCTATGGATTAAAGTTTTCTTGATGGAAGAAGGGATGTTGACTATGTTCTCGAATGAGATGGCAGCGTAAACACCCTCGCTTGGGGTAGGGCGAGGTTGGGGTAGATTCATGTCCTGAGAGAGGGAAAGGGATATTTGATAAGCAAGGGAAACAACAAGAAATGGACTCAAGAGATGAGAAAGCCTTGAAAAGATTCTCCATAGTTGAGAAGTGGTGGCGTGAAAATATCAAGAAAGCAACAAAATAGTCCGAGAAGTTGTGGAAAGAAGTCGGACCAAGAGAAGTAGAGGAAAGACAAATGGAGGAGTTGCATAAGATGAGAAGACAAATAAGACTGGCCAGCCAAATCTTAAGTGAGAGAAAATCACAGAGATAAATAAGTCCCTAGGAGGGTGGACAAGAAGGAGAAGGTGTAGAAGCAAGGGAGAAGGAAGCCGACATGGATCTTGAATAGGAAAGAGAAGATTCAATCCCGATGATAGGAAAGATCAAGAATTCGACTGAAGAGACTACTCAAGAGAAAGAAAACGAGACCCCCCAGATCAAATAAAACCACCCTAAATCTCCCATACCCCAAGTGTATTATATATAAGTGGTATGTTCGATACTACCCTCTTATGCTAGTTATGTTCCAGTAAAATTAGTTAGTCATTCACAACCAGGAAGTGCGAGTACAGGGATGATATTGGGATCCCTTGGTAGATCGCAATTAGGACCATTAGGTTTCATTTTGATAGGAGCACCAATATCAACAATGGATGGTCACACAAGAGGTTCGCTTTCCCGATACCCAAAATTATGGGGTAAGGGAGATGAATATGTGGAGTAGCACTGGTTCTTGTGCAAAGAAATATGGAGATCTAAAGGCACTCTAGATGTGAATAAGTTGGTTGAGTTCCATACTACATGAATATTATTGAGCCGGGAGTGCCAAGAACTCAAGGTCAAGTGTTAACACTTGGCCAGGTAAGAACAAGGTTCATAGCAGAGTTTAAGCTACCTCAGTCAAAACAAAAGCCTCTTTCTGAGTTGCACGAGATCCAGCAAAGTGAAGGTGGATCATCCTAGGAATAAAGCCAAAAGTTTAAATATGCTATAGGGAGGTTATTACATCCAATCCATGAGGAACATCAAAGAGAATGGTACATTCATGGATTTTGATCTTCCGGGGTTAAGGTTTTGGATTTTCATTATGATAAAAAGGCCTTTGGAGCCTCATTGTAAAATCATCTTCTTGTGAATGCGAGCAATGAACACATCTCTTCTCAGAGATAAGCTTCCACCATTCTAGCGAGTCTTTCACTCTGTACTTTTACTGTCTTTGTACATTTCCGCTCATTAATAGAAAATTGTGTATTACTATATCTCTGTTTTTACGGTTGCATCTCTGATACATTTATGTTATATTATTGGATATCTGAGATATCTCTGTACATTTATTTATTATATCTCTTCTCTCATTTCATGCTAAAAATAATCAAGATCAGTGGTATCAAAGCAGGTTGTTCTTAATTATTTTTCAGTGCATGTCCATGATGAAGTCCGAGTATATAAAGTTGGGTATCGATATTGTCTCTCTTGAATACAATCACTCTTTCAAGCCCAAGAAACCCTCCATGGTAGAAGAAAAGAAAAATGACAGAGTAGACAATTCTATTAATTTGTTGCTTGAGCAAGCTCTCACATGACAAAGGGAAGAAACGACGAAGAGTTTTCCCCACGTACTTCAATGCTTACCGATTAAAAAAGGCACTTCTTCATCCAGTGGACACTTTGGAGGAACCTCACCTTTTAAGGTACAAGTTAATTTTTATATTCCCATATTTGAAGGACAAATAGATGCAGATTCCCTAGAAAAATGGTTAAATCTTCTAGAGGGTTATTTCTTTGTTCATATGTTCTCCGGCAGGGAAAATATCACCTTCACGCTGCTTAAGGATCGCCCCCATGTCAAACATTGGTGGGAAACTTACTCGAAGAAAAGTTCCATAGAGGAGTCTAGAATATATGGGGTCAAGCCCACTTGGGATTTTTTTGTGGATGTGATAAAGGAACAATATTACCCTCTTGGAAACTATGAGGACCAATACATGAGATGGAACACACTGCAGCAAGAGAGGGGCTAAGTAGTTCTGGAATTCACCAATACCTTCCATACCTTGCGCACCAAGATGGGTATCAAATATTCCGAACGACATTTGGTGATGAAATACCATGGGGCTCTACAAAGATACATCCAAATGGAAATGAATTTTATGGACATCTCATCAATTGATTCTTCTTATCGATGTTGTTAAAATCGATGAGAAGTTTAAGCACCAGAACAAGTTGGAGTTCGGGTTTGCAAATATGTAACAACCAAAGTATGATAAATATGGACCTAACAAACATCATCCCGAAAACCATTCCAAGCCACAAGAAAATAAGGGTCACAGAAAGATGAAGAAGGACACTAGAAAATGGTGTGATTTCCACAAAATCCCCTGGCACAACACCAATGAATGTCGCTCAAAAAAACCATTGGTGGACGTGATAAAATATAAGGAGCCAAACCCTAATTCATAATTTGATTATGAAAATACTAATAGAATATAGATCATCGATGTAGACCCCAGTGCTCTTATCAAAACCATAGCAATTCAACCATAAGAACCAACAGATTCTGAAGAGGGGGAGCACCTTTTTCATTCACATATGTGGATGAATGGAACCCCGCTGCATTTTATTGTTGATAGTCAAAACCAGAAGAACCTCATCTCAATAGAGGTCGCCAAACAGTTGGGATTGTCGACAACACCACACCCGTAGCCATACAACATAGGGTGGCTTCTCCAGGGACGATATCTTTATGTCAGTCAGTAGTGTCAATTGTCATATGACATCCATACCTTCAAGGACGAGGTATTATTTGATGTTTCCCCCCTGGATGTCTGTGATATTCTCTTGGGCCAACCATATATGTGGAAGCGCCATGTTATTTATTAGTATCGACCACGTAGTGTCATTGTTACTCTGGGGGTCATCTCTATAAGATACCATAGGTAATTCTGACTATTGTCCCACCTAAACAGTACCACAAGGTAGTATCTCATACTACCAAATTCAGCTTCTTTACAGTCTTTTCAAAGTGTGAACAAAAGAACACCATTGCAACCTCAGTCCAAGCACCTTTTATCCAACAGAAGCAGATTGGAAAGATTGCAGCATAGTGTAAAGATTCCTTCTACACACAAGAATCTCATGTAGCCAGACTAGTTAAAAAGTTCCAACCCTTCTAGCCACAGGTTCATGAAAACCTTCATGTTAAGAACCAAACATCAACATAGCATATAAAAACATTAGGAAAAGTACTCAACGCCTTGAAAAAGAGATAATTTCAGATAATAAGTCTCTTCGAGGGGGCAACCTCCTTTTACCCCACTTAAATGTTCAAGTCCAAGATGATTCAAAATGAAAATGTCTCCTTGGTATATATAGGAGACT
>ML782015.1:572228-608867 GCA_009831015.1 Picea engelmannii | reverse complement strand
ATGTTTTTACAGGCTGTTGTTTACTCAAAGACAATGGAAATGAAACTCGTGATGTATGACTCTGACCCAAATAATGCAAGGATATGATGAAATAGAATTCGTTTCATTCTATGAATCCTAGTTATGGGAGAGAGAGAACAATTTTCGAATCAATCTCAATACTACAATGCAAATGCAATATTCAATTTCCTTTCAGATGCCAATGCAAACAATCATGTATCAATGAACAATTTCAATATGTCTCTTTCAATAACTTCAATACTCTTAAAACCTTGATTTTCAATGTTCTCGCAAAAAGCAAAAACAAAAACTTGAAAGAAAACATGCAGTTCACTTTCCAAGAAGAACTCTGAATAATGAGAAAAGAAAACCAAATTATACAGACTCAAACAAACAACCCAAGCCAATACTTTCAATGAAAGCAAAAACAAAAGCAAACCAAGGAGCTTCTCAATGTAAATGAAAAATTGTCCTTTCGAACCAACAATCACAAGAGAAACACCAAACACTCAACTCTCAACCAATCCCTGGTTCTCAGCAAGTCAGATACACTCAACTCCAGAAGTCAGAGAGAATGACAATGCCAACAAAAGATAAGAAAAGAAAGTCAAGTTTCAAAAGCAATAAAAACCTAGAAACCCTAGATCAGTTTCAGCAAGCCAATTAAAGCAAAAGATATGTAAGTCATTGATGTAATAAGCCAAAGAGGTCTAAATCAACATATATGAGCTATTGATAAAGTCAAATTTTAGATTCAAAAAATTTCAAAAACTGTTCGCAAGCCAGTGTGGAACACAGTGCGAGAAACTATGGTTCTCGCGGGCCACTTTGATGCAGCATGCTAACTATCTGCACTGAAATGTATATGCAGAGTGTGAACTATCAAGGTTCTCGCAGGCTGCTAATGGGCACAGTGCGAGAATCCCTGAAACTAATGAAAAATTTGAAAGGGCAAGTAAAAATCAATCTGGCTTATAGACCCAGAAGGTCTCTCAGGGTATCCTGAGGACTCAGAGACTAACAAATCAAGAGAAAAATGCAAACAGAGAAAATGGCCACAGAAAGTTCAAAAAACCAAAAAGAGAAAAGGGATAGATCCCCAGTGGAGTCGCCAATTTTGTTATAGGATAAATCCGTAAGTGAAGACACAAACTGATCTCCCTAGATCCACCTGGTATCTAGAACAAAACATGAAAGAATAATACACTTTCCCTAGATCTAGTCTATTGAATGAACTAAGAGATAAATGCCATGGTCATACCTTATGAACGCTCTCCTTAGATCTCTGTTGTTCCAAGATTCGCTCCAATGCTCTCATCGCGTCCGAATCACAACAAAACGAACCAATCGAAGTAAAGACAAGTTAAGATATTCAATGACTAGTCTATACATATGATCAAGGAATTATGTAATAAAGTGACATCATCTTTATGGGAAAGGGACATATTACTGTATTGCATTAATTGAAAGTGAAACTTACAACCTGATCCTTGATGTCATAGGTCTCCTTTCGATGGCTTCTGGCTCTGACACACACACTTTCTCATGTATGAAGAAAATCTACCACATATGATGACCTTGCTGTTGTCTCTTGCTACTGTAGCATCAATCCTCCATACAGTCTTGCACTAGTTCTCTAATCAATCTCTTGCTAACTTGCTTCTTTCTTAACTTCTTATTAACCCTTTCCATGAGAAATCCCCTCAATATATAGGAAGTGATAGATTAGTTACTTGGATAGGGAATGATCCCAAGATATCTGGAATGACAGTACTTGAGTAACCACTCGAAAGCCAACTCACCCTTCTAGAAGATTCCCTTCTAGAAGGTTCGAGATCTTTATCTTTTTCCTCTTTAAGAGCATGTTCGCACCCTAATCATGAGTACAGTGCAAGAAGTTCGCACCCCAGCTTAAGGTAGACTGTGAGGAACTTGCATTCCCGCAGGTGAATATAGAAGTGGCCTGCGAACATGTTTCAAAGTGTGAATTCTAGAAGAAGAAAACTGTAAATTTTCTCAGGAAAGTGTTCTTGGTAAAGAGCTTGATCTTCCATCATCATGATATCATCATGACATCATCACAATAACCAAATTTGTGGATAACAGCATGTCCTTGACGAGGTCTGAGTATAGAAAGTTGGGTCTCAATATTGTCTCTATTGAATACAATCACTCTCTCATGTGCAAGAAACCCTCCATGGAAAAAGAAAAGAAAAATGGCATAGAAGACGATTCTATTAATATGTTGCTTGAGCAAGATCTCATGCAATAGAGGGACAAAATGATGGAGAGTTTTTCCCACATCCTTCAACTCCCGTCGATAGGAAAAAGGTGTGTCTTCATCAAGCGGCCACTTTGGAGGCATCTTTCCTTTCAAGGTACAAGTTAATATTTATATTCTCATATTTGAAGGACAGATAGATTCAGATGCCCTAGAAAAATGGTTAAATATGCTAGATGGTTATTTCTTTGTTTATATTTATCTGACGAGGAAAATATCACCTTCGCACTCCTTAAGGCTCTCCCCCATGTCAACCATTGGTGGGAAACTTACTGGGAGCAAAGTTCCATAGAGGAGTCTGGAATATATGGGGCCGATCCCACTTGGGATTTTTTTGTAGATGCGGTAAAGGAACAATATTACCCTGTTGGCAACTATGAGGACCAATACATGAGATGGACCACACTGCAGGAAGAGAGGGGCCAAGAAGTTCTATAATTCACCAATACCTTCCATACTTTACACACCAAGCTGGGTATCAAAGACTCTGAACGACATTTGGTTCTGAAATATCGTGGGGCTCTACATAGATACATCCAAACTAAAATGGATTTTTTAGACATCTCATCACTCGGTTCTGCTTATAGATATGTTGTTAAAATCACGTAGAAGTTTAAGAAACAGAACAAACCAGATTTTGGGTCTGCAAATCCTCAACAACCAAAGTATGATAAAGATAGACCTAACAAACAACATCCCAAAAACTAGTCCAATCCATAGGAAAATAAGGGTCATGGAAAGACGAAGAAGGACAGTGAAAAATGGTGTGATTTCCATAAAATCCCCTAGCACAACACCGATGAATTTCTCTCAAAACAGTAATCAGTGGATGAGATAAAATACAAGGAGCTGAACCTTGATTCAGAATTTGATTCTTAAAATATCGATAGAAGACATGTCATCGACAAAAACCCCACTGTTATTGTTGTGACCACAACAAATCAACCAGAAGAACCAACAGATTCTGAAGAGGGGGAGCACCCTTTTCATTCATAGATGTGGGTGAAGGGGACCCCGTTGCATTTTATTGTTGATAGTGGAAGCCAGAAGAACCTCATCTCAGCAGAGGTTGTCAAACAGTTGGGATTGTCGACAACACCACACCCACATCCATAAAACATTGGGTGGCTTCACCAAGGATGAGATATTCATGTCAGCCAGTAGTGTCGATTGTCATACATCATCCAACCCTTCAAAGATGAGGTATTATGTGATTTCCCCCCCTGGATATTTGTGATGTTCTCTTGAGCCAACAATATATGTGGAAGCCCCGTGTTATTTATAGGTATTGACCCTACAGTTTCCTTCTTACTCTAGGGGTTCATATCCATAGGATACGAGAGGTAATTCCGACTATTGTCCCACCTAAACAGTTTCGCAATGTAGTATATCATACTACAAAATTCCGCTTTTTCACATTCTGTTCAAAGTGTGAACAAAAGAACACCACTGCATCCTCAGTCCAAGCACCTTCTATCCAATAGAAGCATGTCGAAAATATTGCAGCAAAGTGTAAATATTCCTTCTGCACATAGGAATCTCATGTATCAAGACTGGTTAAAAATATCCAACCCTTCCAGCCATAGGTTCATGACAACCTTCAATAAGCTAAGCAGCGCAACTTTTCCAACAAGGAAAGAAACTCATCAAGATGAAGATTCAACAAATGCTTTTCCCTCTCCCCCGGGCCCTCAACGCAATGGATACCATTGCTTCCTAAGGAGTGAGGATTGATCCAGATGCATATTAGTGGCCACCCATCTTTTCCAATTGGCTCAAAACAGGTTGCTGACAATTTTGGTAATTTACTATTTTTAGCAGTTTTTAACTTCCGTGACGATTTTGAGGGCCTAAATGAAGTTTTTTCGGGATCAAGCTTCTCAATGGTATCCAAAGGCTCTAATTGAGCCCTCAAAATTAATCTCTTTGACTATGTATTTCCAACGAGCTATTGTGCACCCCAAACGAAGATCATATGCCAAAGTTATGCCCCCAAGAAGTTGATAGACCAAACTATCCAAAATGGGGTCCACAAAACTGTTGGCTTTTCATCTTCAGAGGTTATGGTTTTGGATTCTATTTATGAAAAAAAGTCCTTTGGATCCTCATTGTAAAAATCATATTCTTGTGAATGCGAGTATCAGACACATCTCTTCTCAGAGATAAGATGCCACCATTCTAGCGAGTCTTTCACTCTATATTTTTACAGTCTTTGTACATTTTCGCTCATTAATAGAAAATTGTGTATTACTGTATCTTTGTGTTTATGGTTGCATCTCGGATACATTTCTATTAGATTATTGTATATCTGAGATATCTCTGTACATTGTTTTATTATATCTCGGCTCTCATTTTGTGCCAAAAATAATCTGGATCACTAACCCCTATAAAGGAGAAGATAGAGAATTGAATAAAAGAAGAGGAAAATAGTATGTATGATTGAATTTTGTAAATTAAATTAAATTTCTTTCTATTTTAATATCTTGAGTAGCTCAATAAAAGAATATAATGGAAGGATAACTTATAGCCAAGACGAAGCATTAGGATGAAAATAAGTACACTTTATTTTCAAGATATATTTGTTTATATGCAATTATAGTTATATATTTTTGTTCAATTATATAGTAATTCCAACACTCTAAAAAGAGAGAAAATGACCCAGGCAAGAGGAAAGTTGACCCATCAATAATTAAATTTCTCAAAGAGAGAACAACTCCGAGGAAAGGAAAATCACCTAAGGAAAATCCCAACAACCAAGAATATTGACGCATTTCCAAAACTAAGAACTTGAAAATGGAAACTTAACAATAAAATCGGAACAGTCAAATTATACTAACCATTGATTTGAATGAAGCCATTAGATGGATGAACTAGAATTCCTAGCAATTGCAAATAATTATAGAAGCTGTGAATTCCTTCTATTCTCTTTAATCTATTATCTTCCATACCATGAATAATGAATGGATTTTATCTTTGATATGTGCATTCATACAAATAAAGTTTGCAATAGTAGCATAGCAAACAATGACAATGAACACAAATTTAGCTTCGAACGTGGCTAAATATTTTTTGATCTCGTCAATCTCTGCTACAATATTCTCCTGAAATTTTATGTCTCTTTCTCCTTTGGCCAAAAATACCCATTGAGAGTGAAATTAAATGAAGAAATAGGGAGAGCTAGGGGGTGAGGGAAGGCTTTTTCTTGTGGCATTATCCTAAAAAAAAAAATCTTTTCATTTTCTCAAAAAGACATTCTTTCCTCAGGTTTTAATTTATTTTGTCCTATTTGACTTTACATTTACTTATCTTTTACATCATTTACATAAGCTTCAAAGATTGCCTATTTGTCTTGTAGGTACTAAGTCTTACCCATTCTTTAGTTTCAATAAGTTTGGATCATTTAAGTATGGAAATATTGAAATAGTTATATTTTTTTATATTTGTTCTAGCCCTCCCTACTTTAAGCTTGCGATAGTTGTTACTCATTCTAAAAGAAATAATGAATTTATCCTTACTCAATATGCTAATATTATAAATATTTAATCACAACTTTTAGAATTTTTATGCTAAGTATCACAATAAAACAATTAGAAACATGGTAACCAAGAAAGAGATTTGTTAATACATAATCATAATTATAATATACTTAATATCCCAACACCCATATGGTTTTGTTGCACATAATTAATGGAAATTCCTATTACATAATTGAAATGATATATTGGATGCCTTATTTATGTATCTTATTCCACCCTAAACTAACCATAAGTACCTCATCATACAAACACATAATCAGTCGAACATCAACACACAATTTGTTTGCATTTATTCTTTCCCATACTTGCGATGCAAAAACAACGTAATTGATAAAAAGAAAGTAAAATAATTACACCTTTCTACATATATTGCGCTCAAGAGAAGAAATTTTACAAAGGAAAACAAAAGATATTAGTTAATTTGGTCTACTTTCCATTACCTTCTATAACTTGGTCTAGAAGATGAACTGGGACTGGTATTGGGTGCCAGAGTTGTTGTCATGTTTTCCATAGTCATCTTGGATGTTTTAGGTTAGACATTGAACATGGTTGTTGACTTGTGTGCCTCGGTTTCCTTGGTTGTAGAAATTGATTTCCTCGGTTTCCTTGGTTGTTGAATTGAATGTCGTAGTTGTTGGCTTGTTCGTCGAAGCCACAAATGGTGTTGATGGGGCTGATTGATTTGATGTTTTTTTTGGTATTGATGTTGGGGTTGGCCATGTGGGTGTTGTAGTTGAAATTGGTGTTGGGTATGTGTTATATTCTTTACATGGTTAGAACTAGTGTCCATTTTTGGGAGGTTTTTCGGCACATGGTTTTTGTTGATGGTTTTCTATTTACGGTTAAGAAATTAGAGTTGTTGACTAATCTGGGTTATTGGATTAGGGTTTTGGATGCTATGGGATCCTATATGTATATTTTATTTTAAACAATGCATGGTGTCAATGAATATCAAATATGTTGGTTTTCCTAGTTTAGGTTTCCAGGGGAAAAATCTCTTTGTAATGTGTGTATATTTCATTGTATATTTTCTGTTCTTTTATTGAAAAATATGTTTGCAGTAAATAAAATATACATTTGGTATCATAGAAATTATTGTCTTCAAGGGGACATCTTTGTGGTCAATGGTTTGGCTCGGGACTGTAATAATCCTTTTTATAGTGTGAGATCTGTGTTATTGATTCTTCAATTGAAAAGAAATAGCGAGTAGTTTGAAAATAGAGATCGAGAAGTTTAATGGGAAACGTTTTGAGTTGTGGAAGCTCAAGATGGAAGATCTGTTGGTAGACAGAGATCAACGTATCATGGTGGATCCAGGTACTGCACCTACATGAACGTCAGTAGATGACTGGAAATATTTGGATCGAAAGGAGAAGAGAAAAATCAAATTGTCTCTCAGATTTAGTATTATTGATTTTTTCAGGGAAAGCTACAACAAAGGAGTTATGGGATAAGATGGAGAACTTGTATTAGTATAAGTCCCTAGTAAATAAGTTGTTCCCATAGAAAAAGTTGTATAACCTGAGGATGAGAGAGGGACACTTTGTGACAGAGCATCTAAATGCATCCAATACTGTGGTAAGTCAATTATTATCTGTTGAGATTAAAATTTCAAATGACTATAAGTGTATCGGTTGATTCTTCTCTTTACTAGACTCGTGGGATAGTTTGGTTGTGTTTATAGGTAGTAATACAACTACCTCGAGTTTTGATGGTGTTGTCTCATCCTTGTTTTTGGAGGAGATTATATGGAAGAACATGGAAAGAAAGAGAACATATGCATTATTTGAAAGAGGATGCTCCTAGGAAAGAAATAGATCTAAGTCCTCAAGTGGGAGATCTAAATATAAGGGTAGATCTAAATCTACCAAAAATTTTGTAAAGGTATGTTGGAGATGTGGAAAACAAGGGAACTTCAAGAAGTAATGTGGATCCAATAATGTTGAGAGAGTGAAGGGATCTGAAGGTGCTTCCTCTACATAAGAAAATACCTCCAAGGAAGAAGGAGGGGATGTGTACTTGTCTTATTCAAGTACACATTCAAATCATGAGGCATGGCTGGTTGACTGAGGTGCATCCTTTCATATGAGTCCACACAGGGAGTGGTTATGTGAATATGAAAGGTATGATGGAGGTAATGTTTCCCTAGGCGATGACTCGATAACTAAAATCATAGGAAGAGGAAAAGTCAAGTTGAGACTCATATATGTAAGGATTATAACACTTCCTAGTGTTCTACACATCCCAATATTGGCCATAAATTTGATTTATGTAAGAAAAATGGATGTTGCAGTGGTAAAGAAAATTCCAGGATGGTTCAAGGAGCAATGGTGTTGTTGAAGGGAGTTCGGATTGGAACTTTGTATAAGCAGCAAGGAAGCAATATTAGTGATGGGTGTAATAGTTCCATTGTTCTTGATATTGGATTTGAAGAGGGAAAAATTCCTACAGTCTCTGGAGAAAAGGATATGGTGTGAAATCAAAGACCAGGGCATATCAGAGAGAACGATATTCGACTACTACACGGTAAAGGTATGGTTGAAGTTATGGTTGAATGTATGTCTAATTTCTCTCCAGATTTTAATTTTTGTGAAAATTGTGTATATGGGAAGAAGAATCGGATAAGATTCCCCTCTGGTGCAACGAGGTCAGGAGGAATTTTATAGCTATTGCACAATCATGTGTTTGGACATGTGTTGGTTCCATCATTGGGAAAATCCATGTACTATGTCTCATGTATAGATGAATCCTCAAGGAATGCTTGAGAATATTTCCTCAAGAATAAATCTTAAGTATTTTATAGGTTTAAAGAGTTTAAGGCTCTTGTTGAGAATCAAACAGAGAAAAGAATTAAGGTGTTGAGGATGGATAATGGTGTCAATTTCTACGATAATGAATTTGAAGAATTATTTAAGAAATGCGGTATAGAAAGGAAGAATACTACTCCTTATACACTTCAACAAAATGGAGTTGTAGAAAGGATGAACAGGACGTTGATGGAAAAAGCAAGGTTCATCCTCAATGGCGTCAGGTTAGGGAAAGACTTCTAGCAAAAGGTAATGGGTACTACATGTTACCTGGTCAATTGATCACCCTCATCAGCACTAGATGACAAGACTTCACATGAGGTATCGAATGGTAATAAAGTCTCTCTCACACATCTCAAGGTAGTTTGATGTGAGGCCTATGTTCATGTTCCAAATGAAAACATGATTAAGCTAGATAAGAAGGTTGAAAAGTGTATCTTTATTGGGTATAAATATGGTCTCAAAGGTTATAAGATTTGGAACCCAAAAACTAAGAAGGTTGTGTACACTCTAGTTGTGGTATTTAGAGTAATGAAAGATGTTGTCAAACAAGAATTCCTACCAAGTAAGGAAGAACCAGAGAAGAAAGAGTTTGAGTTAAAGGATGATGAATCAGACTCTCTAGAAGAATATGAATAAGAAGAAGAAGATCCTTACACTCCAGTATTGAGGAGATTGGTTCGATAAAAAAGGATACTGGAAAGGTATACTCCACCTGATTTTCGTTCAAATTTTTCTTTGTTTGTTACTAATGATGATCCTATACCTATTAGGGAGGAATTGGATTCAAAGGATGAAAAACTCTGGAAAAATTCCATGGTTGAAGAAATGGCAGCCTTCGATAAGAATGAGGCTTAGTATCTAGTGGAGTTTCCAATTGGAAGAAATCCCATTGGTAGCAAATGGATATTTAAAAATAAGAATAATGCATAAGGAAAAGTGGAGAAAGAAAAAGATCGGTTAGTATCAAAGGGTTATTCCCAGGTTGATGGAATTGATTTTGGTCATATTTTTTCTCTTATTTCCAAGTTAACCTCTATTATATTTATTTGTTGCTTCTGTGTTTGATTTTGAAGTAGAATATATGGATGTAAAGACAACATTCCTACATGGGGATATGGAAGAATAAATCTATGTAAAGGAGCCAGAAATATTTGTTGTGAAGGGAAATACGGAGTTACTATGCAAGATGAAAAAGTCCCTGTATGGTTTAAAACAATCAGCGAGGATGTGGTATCAAAAATTTGATACTTATATGTTAGGACTTGGATTCACAAGAAGCAAAGAGGATCATTGTGTGTATTTCAAATTAATTGGTGATCATTTGATTTATTTGGTCTTGTATGTGAATGACATGTTGATCATGGGAAATAATAAGGACATTATCCAGGATGTGAAAACTCGGTTGTCCTCTAAATTTGACATGAACGATATTGGTGCTGCAAATTTCATTTTGGGCATGGAAATTAAAAGAGATCGGGAAAATAGGAAACTATGGTTAAATCAGAGAAAATATGTCAAGACCATATTGTAGAGGTTTAATATGCAGGAATGTAAACCAGTTATGGTCCTTATTCCTATAGGTGTTGTTAGAAAAATAGGACTGTGAAGTAATAAAATAAAACAAATGTGGAAACAAAACACATAAGATACACAATACAATAGAGACACAGATTTACATGGTTCACCCAGTGTGGGCTACGTCCACCAGAGAAATTGCCAGGTCCTTCCTTTATTATTATCTAACAAATGAAGGGATAGAACCTACAGCAAAACCCGTTGTAACTTTCTCTTCTTTCTCTCACAGTCTCCTCTCTTAGAATACAAATACCCACAATCATGCATAGCCGCAATACATTTCCCTCATAACAGAGGGTTGCCTTCTAGGGAAAAAAACCCTAACATAATTTCTATCATTAGATATGCGACCTTATAATGAACGGTCTAGATTTACAATGAAATTACAATATACTTTTACAAGGCAATTTTTCCTTCGGGGGCTTCGTCCCCGAACCCCCTGGACCCCGCAGAGGGGGTACCCCCCCTCTTCACTCCCCCGTGTGGAAGAGTGTACATATTTCTGGGGTGTAAAGTCTTCATGGGGTATAAACACGGCTAAAAAACACAAGACCTTTGAGTCAGGAAGATAATTAGGCTCCACAACCAAAAATCTCCCACTTGGAGACTGATCTCAACAAATCCACCGCTGTTGTATATGCTGGACTCTAAATCTTCTTGGACCTGGAAAATTTCTCATCTTCATCTTCATTCTTGAAGACCAACTGAAACTGAGCAAGAACTCAGTTTCTCTCTCGTTACTCCCTTTGTTAACATATCTACAGGATTTTGGCTCGTGTGTATCTTTTCCAACTTCAAATGTCCATCTTCCAAGGAGGATCGTATGAAGTGGTACCTAAACTTTATATGTTTAGTATTTGAATGGAAGGCTAAGTTATTTGCAAGATGAATTGCACTCTCATTGTCATAGTACAACCTGCTATTCTCCTGTTTCTTTCCCAATTCCTCCATAAACCTTTGTAACGAAATCATCTCTTTACTAGCCTCTGTAGCACCAACATACTTTTCCTTTGTTATTGAAAGTGCAACAACCTTTTGCATTTTCGAAATCCAACTTACTATTGTTCCACCTATAGTAAAAAAATACCCTGTGGTGCTCCTCCTACTGTCTTTATCACCTGCCATATCTAAATCAACATATCCCTATAGAAAAGTGTTTGAACCTCCAAAACATAATGCATGAGTAGTAGTACCTCTCAAATACCTGAGAATCCACTTTATTGCCTCCCAATGTTCTTTTCATGGATTGTTCATATACCTGCTCACAACTCCCACTGCATGTGCAATATCTGGTCTTGTGCAAACCATTGCATACATCAAGCTACCAACTACTGATGAATAAGGGACCCTGGACATGTATTCTATCTCCTCTTGTATCTTGGGACACATTTCCTTAGTTAATTTGAAATGTCTGGCCAAAGGTGTACTAACTAGTTTTGCATTCTGCATTCTAAACCTCTCCAACACCTTCTCTGTGTACTCACCCCGAGACAATGTCAATTTTTTATTTTTCCTGTCTCTTTTTATTCTCATGCCAAGGATTTTCTTTGTAGCACCCAAATCCTTCATCGCAAATGAATTGGCTAATTTCTTCTTGAGCATATTTATATCTTGCATATTAGACCCTGCAACAAGCATGTCATATACATACAATAGCAAGATAATATAGCTTCCATTTTCTAGCCTTTTAAAATAAACATAGTGATCAGAATGATATCTACTATAACCCTGTTCTGTCATAAACCTGTCAAACTTCAAATACCATTTCCTTGGAGCTTTCTTTAGGCCATACAAGCTCTTCTTCAACCTGCATACCAAATTCCCCTTCCCTTTGACCTCATACCCCTGTGGCTGCTGCATATAAATCTCTTCCTCCAAATCCCCATGGAGAAAAGTTGTTTTTACATCTAACTGTTCAAGATGAAAATATTCTACTTCCACAAGACTTAAAATAGTCCTAATTGAAGTCATTTTAACAACATGATAAAATATTTCATCAAAATCTATACCTTTATTTTGTGCAAACCCCTTTACAACAAGTCTATCCTTGTACCGCTTTTCTCCTCCATCTTCTTCCTTCAACTTGTAAACCCATTTATTTTGCAATTCTCTTTTTCCCACAGGAAACTGAACCAAGTCCCAAGTCTAGTTATTTGCCAAGGAATCCATTTTCTCTTTCATGCCTTGCTCCCACTTCTTTTTGGTGTCTACCTGCATTGCCTCTTCATAACATTCCGGTTCACCAGAATCAGTCAACAATAAATAATACAATGAAGGAGAGTATCGTTCAGGGGGTATACTTAACCCTATAGATCTTCTAACAACACTTGCAAGTGTTTGAGGTACCTGCTTCTCCTGTTGTTGTACATTTTGATTTTCAGATTCCTTTGGAATTTCTTTTTCAGTGATCTCATCAAGCACCATGTATTCTTGTTTTTCTTCTTCCTATTTCTTTCCCTGCAACTGATCTTTGTACATGACCTTCTCATTGAATATGACATCTCTAATCCTAATGATTTTTTTATTTTCATAATCCCATGAACGATAACCAAAATCATTAACACCGTATCCAATAAAGGTACACTTCTTGGATTTAGACTCCAGCTTTGTTCTATTTTCTTTATCAATATGGACAAATGCTTCACAACCGAAAGTTTTCAAAAAAGAATAGTTTACCTTTTTTCCTGTCCTTTCCTCCTCTGGAATTCTACCATCCAAAGAGCTTGAAGGTCCTCTGTTTATTAAGTAAACAACAGTATCTATAACATCTTCCCAGAACTGTAAGGGAAAATCGGCATGCAATCTCATCCTCCTTGCATGCTCCATGATTGTCCTGTTCATCCTTTCTGAAACACCATTTTCTTATGGTGTTATTGGAACTATATTCTCTCTATGAATCCCATGGTATGAAAAATAATCATCAAACTCCTTGCTACAATATTCATCTCCATTATCTAATCTGAGAAACTTCAAACTTTTTTCTGTCTCATTCTCAACTAAATCTTTCCATTTCTTAAAAGTATCAAAAACATCAGATTTTTGTTGAATGTAATAAACCCAAGTTTTTCTAGTTGCATAATCAATAAAATTAACATAATAATGAGAGCCACCAAGAGATGATACCTGAGTTGGTCCCCATACTTCTGTATGCACAAGCTCTAACCTTTCTTTCTTCTTTTCTTTTCTAACTCTGAGAAATCTTACTCTCTTTTTTTTTCCATAAACACAATGCTCACAGAAGTCCAAATCAATTTGTTTAAGATCTGGCTACAAATTTCTTTTGTGAAGTATATGCATACCCTTATCACTCATGTGTCCCAGCCTATGATGCCACAGTGTTGTATCCACTCATGTAGAAGCTAAAGATATAGAAGAGTCAGTATTACCAATACATAAATACAATGTACCTACATTCTCTCATTTTTCTATCACCAATGATCCTTTGATGACCTTCCACATCTTATCTATAAATATGGATATACAACCTTCACTTTCCAACTACCCTGTTGAAATTAGATTTTTCCTTAAATATGGAACATGTCTTACCTCTTTCAACAACCATTGGTTTCCATTGCATTGCTTTATTATTACCTTTCCCATTCCAACAATTTTGCATAGTCCATCATCACCCAAATGAACCTGTCCAAAATCACCTTGAACATAATCTAGAAAATGTTTCCTATGGGGTGTGGCATGAAATGAAACCCCTAAATCTACTACCCAAGACTCATAAATATTATCTACAGAAAGAATCGAAGCATCTTGTAACACATCACCTGTTACATTTGCTTCCTGATTTCTCTCATGTTGTCCATCTCTTTGTTTCTTTGGAGCTCTGCAGACTTTCTTCAGATGTCCTTTCTTCCCACAATTCCAACATTCTATCTTTCCAATTCTGGATTTGGATTTGCCCTTCCTAGAATTACCACTATTCCCTGAGCCCTTTCCTCTATCCTTTTGTCTTCCCATGTTCTCCATGTTCAACGCATTACCTGATATCTCACCTATGCTTTTCTGTCACATTTCCTCACTAAGGATAACACCAACAACATCATCAAATTTTAAAGCATTTGAACCAGAGACAGAGTTACTTACATCCATGACCAAGTCATTCCATCTTTCTAGCAATGAGCACAAGATTAGAAGAGCCCTAACCTCATCATCAAAGTCCACTTTTATGGAACTTAGTTGATTAGTAACTGTATTAAATTCATTTAAATGATCTGCAACAAACCCACCTTCTGACATCTTCATATTAAATAATCTCTTCATTAGAAATAACTTATTGGATGTTAAGGGTTTTTCATACAGTTTAGCCAACACATCCATCAGATACTTTGTTGTCTTTTCTTTCGAAATATTGAAAGCCACCGATGTTGCCAAGCTCAGCCATATCGTTCCTAGAGCCTTTCTATCAAGAATCTCCCATTCCTCGTCCTTCATGGTCATCAAATTCTTTTCTAATCTGCCCAATGGTAGGAATAGATCCTTCTGATATAAATAATATTCCATCTGCATCTTCCATAACTGGTAGTTTTGGCCGCTAAATTTCTCGACCCTAAACTTTCCATCTTCTCACATTGCTCCCACTCGAACCAAGAACCCTCTTTTCCTGCGAGTGACCTTTTTCTCTGATACCAGTTGTTAGAAAAATAGGACCGCGGAGAAATAAAATAAAACAAATGCAGAAGCAAAACACAGAAGATACACAATACAATAGAGACACAAATTTACGTGGTTCACCCAGTGTGAGCTACGTCCACCAAAGAAATTGTCAGGTCCTTCCTTTATTATTATCCAACAAATGAAGGGATACAACCTACAACAAAACCTAGTATAACTTCCTCTTCTTTCTCTCATAGTCTCCTCTCATAGAATACAAATACTCGCAATCATGCATAGCCGCAATACATTTCCCTCATAACAGAGGGTTTCCTTCTAGGGGAAAAAACCCTAACATAATTTATACCATTAGATCTGCGAACTTATAATGAATGGTCCAGATTTACAATGAAATTACAATATAGTTTTACAAGGCAATTTTTCCTTCGAGAGCTTCGCCCCCGAAACCCCCAACCGAGAGCATAGGCCCCTCGGACCCCGCAGAGGGGGTACCCCCCCTCTGCACTCCCACGCGTGGAAGAGTGTACATACTTTTGGGGTGTAAAGTCTTCATGGGGTATAAACACGGCTGAAAAACACAAGACCTCTAAGTCAGGAAGATAATCAGGTTCCACAAGCAACAGGTGTAAATTTATTTGTGGATCAGTGTCCTACGAAATGGGGAGAGGAGGAGGACATGTCTCATGTTCCATATGCGAGTGTGGTTGGATATTTTATGTATGAAATGGTCTTCACTAGATCGTACATTACACATTGACATGAACCCGGGGGGTGATTAGTTTCCAATGATTGGTTGATTATGTCACTCATTCAAAAGGGTCAGTTATAGATCATTTTACTTGAGCGATTTGCAATTAAAGGTAAAGTTGAAGTCTTATGTGCTTGAATTTGAAGTGAATGAAACCTCTTTAGTTTTCCTTATGTGTGATATGTCATGCTTGCATTTAATTGTTCTAAAACACAGGTATTCCAACAGAGGACAAACAAATTCAGTAACCACTCACATAACCAGATCAAAGATCAACAAAACAATGTTTTCACGTGGTAAAACCCCTACAAGGAAACATCCATGGCCCCAGACAACACGACCACTTGGAGCAGTTTATCAATTTAAAAGAAAAATATTAAAGAGAGATTTTACAATAGAGTTTCTCACAATCGATCATCATAAAATGAACCTCCATGATCTTTAAATAGAGATCATGGACCAATCGGGTGTTAAGCCACAGATCAATGGTCGTTAAGATTGAGGAGCGTATGAACCATCAGATCACTCTATGTTGGGAACATATCGTGACCGTCGGATTTCCTAACAACAAATGAATACTAATGCATACTAAAGAAACACACTAGGAAACACACTTTTACCTAACGACACACTATACCAAGTAGATATTAACTAACTCCTAAGTGTCTAAATATCCTAACATTGCCCCTTAAGAACAACTTGGGATAGGATTGAAGGATTTACAATAGTGACACAATAGGAGAATAAAGGAGGCATTAGAGCCTATCCCCCCTTAATGAAAACTTCTTGAACTCCTAACATAGATCGAAGTTTGGAAAACTTCCCTTCTGTAAGAGACTTTGTGAAAATGTCTGCAAATTGATCTTCTGTAGGGAAAAAGAGCACTTCAATAACTTGATCATGAATGAGCTTTATGATGAAGTGCATGTGTATCTCGATGTGTTTGTTACGTTGATGTTGAACTGGGTCTTTGGTGAGATTGATGGCACTCTGATTGTCACACCAAAAGATGGTCAGATGCTACTGCTGGAATCCAAAGTCTGAAAGGATCTTTCGAAGCCATAAGGATTCCTACCTTGCATTTATCGCTTCTCGGTACTCTACTTATGCTGAAGAAAGTGCAATATCCTGTTGTTTCTTATAGGCCCAAGTGACAGGTCTTGAACCAAGGTTGAAAACATAACCTGTAGTATACTTCTGATCATCAAGGTTGTCGGCCAAATCTAAATCAGTGAAACTAACCAATAAAGGAGTCCCCCCTGAACTGTAATGTATCCTGAAGTGAATTGTACCACAGACATAGTGAAGTATCCTTTTATATTCTTTCCAATGGATTTCATGGGGTGTTTTCATATACCGGGCAACAAGACCAACAACAAAGGAAAGATCAGGATGGGTATGAATCAAGTATAAGAGGCTACCAACTAACTGACGGTACAGGGTGGCATCAACTTCAAGAGAAGTGCAGGTGGTAGTAAGCTTGACTCTGGACTGGAAGGGAGAAGGGAATGTTTTACAATCATCCATGTGAAATCGATGAAGAAGGTCACAAGCATACTTAGACTGGGAAATAAAAATTCCTTCATTGGTTTGCAAAAATTGGAGGCCAAGAAAATAGTGCAAAAATCCTAAGTCTGTCATTTCAAATGTCTTTTTAAGGTTGGTTTTCACATGGTTTAAAAGTTTTAAGTCACTACCAGTAAGGATAAGGTCATAAACATAAAGGACAAGGATTATGAGATGGATTTCTAGAGAATCCAATGGCAATAAGAAAGCTGTCTATTTTGGCATACCAAGCTCAGGGAGCTTGCTTTAGACCATAAAAATATTTCTTAAGGTGACAAACAAGCCTAGAGTAATTTTGTACATAGCCAAGATCTTTTTACATGTATATTTTTCTTGCAAATCTCCATGCAAGAAGATAGATTTAACATCCATCTGATGGACATCCCATTTATGTGAGGCAACAAGGGAAAGAACAAGGCAGATGGAATTCATTTTGGCTATAGGGGCAAAGGTTTCATTATAGTCAATTCCTTCAATTTGGGAAAATACTTTGGAAACTAACCGAGCCTTGTGTCTTTCAACACTTCCATCTGATGCATACTTATTTATGTAAACCCATTTACATATGAAAAGTTTTCTTCCTTTTGGAAGAGGTACAAGATCCCAAGTATTGTTTTCCATTAAAGAATGATACTCTTCATTCATTGTTGTATCCCAATCTGGATGACCAAAAGCTTCTACAAATTTCTATGGATCATGAGTTTTTGAAACTTGAGCCAAAAGAGAAGAGGCTCATTGGAACTATGAACGTGTCCAACGTTGATCTGAAGGATCACTGATAAGATCACCAACTGCTTCTTGTGTTGAATAGACCCATCTAGGAAATGGTGGAGTTGGTGCTTGTTCAGGTTCAAAGGACTCATATGGAGGAAGGTGAGAAGGCGGAGGTGGATTTTCATCCTCACTGTTATCATCTGAAGAAGAAACTGAAACAGAAGAAGGCACAAACGTTGAAGATGGCTCGCAGGATGAAGAAGAAACAACCACTGAATTAGGATCACAGGCCAAAGAAGGCATAAGCATCGAATTAGGCTTGCAAGACAAGATATTTTCATCAAATTTAACATCTCTTCTAACAATAATTTCATTACAATGTGGTTGAAGAAGTCTGTAACCTTTGACATCTTCAGAATAACCAACAAATATACACTTCTCACTTTTAGGCTGCAATGCTTTCCTTTTCTCATCAAGAAAGTGAGCCCATGCTATACTGCTAAATACACAGAAGTGACTTACATCTGGTTTAATTTTAGTCCAAGCTTCTTCCAGTGTTATATTTTTAAGAGCCTTTGTGGTAGTGCGATTTACTATGTAATTTTCACAGTTGATTTCATTCACCCAATACTTTAGACTTAATCCCTTAGACTGGATCATATAATTAGCCATTTCTTTTAATGTGCAGTTCTTTCTCTCGAAAACACCATTTTGTTTTGGTGTATATGCAACAGTGTGTTACATTTGGATGCCCTATGTAGTGCAGTCACTTGTATAATTATTGTTGACATTTTCTCCTCCATTATTTGTTCTTAACCTTTGAATTTGATGTCTAGATTTCTTTTCTACAAAGGCCTTGTAGGCCAAAAACTTGTCAAAAAATTCGCTCTTAAGTTTTAAGAAGTAAACCCAAGTACATCTGGAAAAGTCATCAATGAAATTTAAGAAATACTTGCACCCAGAAAAAGAAGGAAAAGAAAGTGGAACACACAAATCACTGTGAACAAGCTCCAAAGGGCCCGAGGCGTGCCAAGCAACACGTTTGTCAAAACTGTATCGATGATGTTTGCCAAGAACAAAAATGGCACAAACACCATCTCTGCATAAAACAAGAGGAAGATCGGTCACCATTTGTTGATTACATAGTTGTTTCAATGAACAATAGTTTAGATGACCAAACCGGTCATGCCAAAGTTTTCTCAAGTCATCGCTATGAGCAACAAAAACTGATGAAAAAGATGATGACCCAAAGTTGTCAAACTTGTACAACCTAGTAATATCATCAGCAATTCTAGTTGCAAGAATATGCATAGGATCTTTTAGATCCTTGATTACAACTTGGTGAGGTGAAAAATCTATGGTTTTACCTTCACCTAAATGAGTGTTTTGATATATTGTATAGAAGGTTACAAGAAAGACTTGGAACACATAATACATCATTGAAATGGCCATTTTCTACTTGAATTGTTCCAGATCCTTCAACACTGAGAGATCTATCATCAACAACAAATATTTTTTTGGTGTTACATTCATTTAGAGCATAAAATATGTCTCTATCCTTAGCCATATGATAAGATGCTACATAATCAATAAGCCACTCATCTGAAGTAGAAGTAGAGGTTGTATTGAAGGAGAAAACCAAACATTGAAAGTGCATGTCCATGAGAAGAAGAAGAAGAAGAATCAATACTGATGTTTTTCTTCTTCATCTCTACTTATAAAGCTACCATATTCTTGAAACATTTGGACTCATCATTACCATATTTATCACAAAAGTTGCAATGTCTGTCTGTCTTCTTATTTTTATATTTTGCTCCTTTTTCTGCATTAGGAGCGGAAGCTTTCTCAGTGGGTTTGGGACCCTTATATTGCTTATTGTTGTGGCGAGGATGTTGCTTCTTGAGATTCTTGGGTTTATATTTCTGATGGACAATTAAGGCTTTGTTGGAGGTATCTGCAGTGTTGATCACTCCAAGTTGTACTAGATTATCTTTCTCTCTAATCAAAGCATCACAAAAGTTCTCAAGACTAGGTTTTCGATAAGTTGTCCCTAGAGCCTCTTGCATGGCATAAAAGGTATATACAAACAAAGAATATGTAATACCTAGCTTAGAAAGAATAAGATAGATGAAACGATCTTCGTCTATCTTTATCTTACATTCTTCACATAAAGTTTCAAGTGTTTTAAACTTAGATAGATAGTCTTCAATGAAAGAAAAATCACTTGGACTTTAAGTTAGTACTTGATTTTCTAATTGTTGTGCTCGAATAATATTGTGTTTACCAAACACAGATTCAATCTTTTCCCAAGCTTCTTTGGGTTTATCAATTGATTGAAGGTGGAACTTTAAATCATGAGAGATGGACATTCTAATTAATCCACATGCTTCGTCATTCCTATTATCCCATTTGGATTTCTTATCAGCATCAGTGGGTGTTGTTTCCTTTCCCAAGGTAATTCGGTACAAGCCTTTACTTCTCAATAAATCCTCCATATGGGATTTCCATTGGAAGTAGTTGGTAATGGTAAGTAAGAGATTACTTGTAGAATCCATATTAAATATTCAGATAATATGGATTTAAAACTAAAAATGATGATCTGAATGGAAAGATCTCAAAAAGTTATACGATTTCAAAAAAAACGACACTTAAAATGGACTTCGGATGTGAGAGTTATGCCCTTTTTAAAAAAGGCATAAACAATAACCAAAGGACCACGTGGTGGTGTAAGTTTCTTTATGAAGTGAGCCACTTTTATAAAGAGAAGTGGGGATCACTTTTACAATGAAGTTACTTCATGAAAAATAACTCTAAAATAAAATATTAAAGCTACTTATAGTGATTCACTTTTATACTTGAAGTGAAATACACTTTAGAATTTTAGCTTGAACTTTTTCTAAAAAGGTAACAAAAGATAGACTTGAACTCGAGACCTCTTACTTAATAAGGCAACTTTTAACCAAATGGGCTAGAAAAACATATTGTATTATTTCGCAAGAGGATTGGGGGTGTTTTTGTTGTTGTTGAAGACGACCTTGGAGAGCGTGATAAAAAATATATATTTTCACACAAGAAAAAAATTTCGCTTACTGATGACAACAAGGGTTAGATCTTAGTTATCTTACCTGGAATATGCATATTTTCCTATCGGTTTATGATTTTCCGAGATCGCACAAGGCACAGGGAAAAGAGAATACACAAATCTAAAAAAGTAGCAACCTGGAAACAAATAATATCAAACCAAAATAATACTTTACAAAAAATTTAAAAAATGCGTATTCAGGCTTTATACCTCCAAATCTGACTGTAATGGTTGTATCTTGGACAAAAGGAAACCTTTTCGAGTGAAAAGAAAAGTGTTCCTAACTAAAACACATGCTCTGGACGCAATGGAATAGTCCTCTTGGCCCCAGAAATGTATGGAAATGATAAAAAATGGAGATGAGGCAACTTGGCTTCAAAATCTCGATCTACAACAGGAGCGAGTCTTCAAACAGGCTTTGATACCATGTTCAACAACACAGATATTCCAACAGAGGATGAACAACTTCAGTAACCACTCACATAACTAGAATAAAGATCAACACACCGATGTTTTCACGTGGTAAAAACCCTATGGAGAAACATCCACGAACCCAACCAACGTGGCCACTTGGAGTAGTTTATTAATGCAAAAGAAAAATATTACAAAGATATTTTACAATAGAGTTTCTAACGGGTGAACCATCGGATCAATGGTCATTAAGATCAAGCAGAGTATGAACCATTGGATCACTCTATGTTGGGAACATATTGTGCCCATCGTATTTCCTGTTAGAAAAACAGGACCGAGGAGCAATAAAATAAAACAAATGCAGAAACAAAACATAGAAGACACACAATACAAGAGAGACACATATTTACATGGTTCACCCAGTGTGGTCTATGTCTGCCAGAGAAATTGCCAGGTCCTTCCTTTATTATTATCCAGCAAATGAAGGGATACAACCTACAGCAAAACCCGCTGTAACTTCCTCTTCTTTCTCTCACAGTCTCCTCTCTCAGAATACAATATCACCATCAACAATAGCCGTGATACATTTCCCTCATAAAGAGGGTTTCCTTCTAGGGAAAAAAACCCTAACATAATCTCTACTGTTAGATCTGCGACCTTATAATGAACGGTCCAGATTTACAATGAAATTACAATATACTTTTACAAGGCAATTTTTGCTTCGGGGGCTTCGCCCCCAGACCCCCCAGCCGGGGGGATAGCCCCCCCGGACCCCACATAGGGGGTACCCCCCCTCTGCACTCCCCTGTGTGGAAGCGTGTACATACTTCTGGGGTGTAAATACTTCCTAGGGTATCAACATGGCTGAAAGAAAGGACCTCTGAATTAGGAAGATAATCAGCCTCCACAACCAACATTTCCTAACTGCAAATGCATAATAAAGAAACACACTTTTACCTAACGACACATTAGACCAAGTAGATCTTAAATAAATCCTAAGTCTCTAAATATCCTAACATTAACATCTTATGTGTGGAAATTCATGGAAAAGCAAAATAAGAACATAATACACATAATGGATATGACACTTCCCTTGATAACGAAGTTCACTCGATGTGGGATGCCTCTCTGAGTCATGCTCCAAAGCCTAACTATTTTATTCTTCTCGTTGTAATGATGTCTCTCCTTTACAAGTTGTAAGGACGAAGTCCCTTTTTGGTGACGGAAACAAGAGATCGAAATGTGATCAGAAATGTATAAAACTTGACAAGCTATCATACTCATGAGGCATCCATGATGCTGACATGGACATCATTCCCACATACTCAATACATAAAAAGAGGAAGCACAAAATATGACCCCCATCGACATGGAGCCATCAAAAGACTTATATATGCTTCTCATATCCAAGCCTCAATATGCAACCCATACAAGATCTTGAAACAACGAGGTTTAGAACTGCTTCATTGGCCACTTATCATGCAAGTGCCACAATTTCTTTGTCACATATAACCGATTGATTTGATGTGAAAAAGGAGAAGAAAATAATAGATAGAAGGAATAAGTTGATCTTGTTTCCTTGTTGTAGCCTCTCTATGCTCCTTCAAACCTATAACACACATGTTATGCTGCAAAATTTAATGAAAAAACAACATAATGAAAAGCATCCTTACATTGGCTTCTCTAGAACTTATCTTGTTTATTTGAAGATCTGTTGCAAAATCAGACCCCGTGATTGGATTCATGTCGCTGAATTACCTAAAAATGGTTTTCAAATCATATCCATATGAGTCGGGCACTTTCAGGCCCAAGAGACACCTCTACCTCGGTTATCATGCCACTGTCTCTACAATAAATGAATCATTCTAGATTTAAGCTACATAATATTTTCTCAGATCAGAAAAAAACACCACCACTACGTTTGTGGCATCATTTTACCTAAAAATGACTATCTCCGTGCCTTGATCTGAGTCAGACACTTTCATAGCCAAGAGGCACCCTTGCCTCGGTTTGCATGCAAAAATCCATACCAATCCATACATTCCATATGATTCTGTACAGGAATGATCAAACTCCTCTCTTTTGCTCCATGTTCAAAACTCTAAACTGAACACCCCCTTATATACAAATTCCAGGCGATTTTGTAATAAATGAGGAGGTTGGCGTTGTTATAAGCAAAATCTATCCGTAGGGACAGATCTGACCTATCCAGCTGTGAAGCTGGTTACAACCTCTTTGATATCTCGGCACGAGGTAGAGACTATCCACACCTCAGGTGGTCCTTTGCCTGGGGTAGTAAAAAGGGAAAAAAGAAAGGTGAAAGACTTACAAGAAGTCGTTCTCAGGACCACCCACCATGGGTGTTATCCTTCCTTAGCTTCTTGGATGGCCAAAATGGCCTAGGGGGTGAAAATTATGGACAATGAGACGAAAATGAACTCACTAATTTTTAGGACACTGAACTAAATAAAGCAGAAAACGAGTTGTTCACTTCCTTAAAGCATTAGAAACTGTCCCAGAAAGGGTCGTCGGGATAAACCGGTATCCTGGGTAATTAACCAATGAATGCCTTGAGTAAAAGGGTGTGAAACAAGTGTGAAAAGGGGGCTTAAAAACTACAAACAACTAATTTTAAATGACTGTAAATTGCAAACAGCAAGTTGTTTGAAGCTTTCAAGGCAGAGAAACAAGCCCAGAATGGCTTAATACCCCCTGGGGTGACCCGGGAAGTGATCCTAGAAGGTTTTTAAGTCAAAAGTGGGTTGTAATAGTGGATGAACAGCCTTGTAACAAGATGTTACAACTATGATATAAGGGAAAGTATTCACAACTTAAATTTTGGTTCGTGAGTGAAAAGGTGGACTGACGAAAGGTTGACTTTAAAAGTATTTTATTGGTCATTTTTTTGTTTTTATGACATGCCTTGGCCACCACACTGTTTTGAAGGTTATCCCGATCAGGCAAACACATCCAAAAATTGTGCCAACCAATATAAGAAGAGTAGTCCTAGCAGACTATAGTGGTTAGGTTGAAGAGTGCCCCATGCAGTTCAGAGAAGCAGGGATTAGCCACTTCTCATCACTAGCACTTATGGGCTCTTAAAGCCACTTGGATAGAAGAAGGATACCTACGAAAAGGAAGAGGCTCAAGACCCCCCTAAAGAGGTTTTTTGTTGAGTTTACCCAATCAGAGTAGTATTCCAACTGAGCTAAGCTAATTAACTTCTTGACCATGTGGTACTAAGGAGACCACTCGACTTGTACTAACTAAACAACTTCTGAGGGGCTCCTGATGAAGACTCCCTGGCTTTGACTCTTAATATCATACGAAATTGAAATTGCATAAAATGAAATACCAGGTCATCCACGTGGTGAGGTCACGTATTGCTTTCACAAGTGTGCCTCTTGGTTACTTAATTTGTAATCTATTTAAAACTATATACATTAAATAAGTAAATAGATAGGTGACATATATGTCATGGCTAGATAATATGTATATGTAAATATCTAAATAATATAAGTTTTTGTTTTCTGTGTATGGGGCGGACCCCTGAATTGTTTTCAAGTTTTTTGTGCGGCGTTTTGCATATATTTAGCTTGTTGATTTTGCATGGCCCCTTTTAGGAGAAGCCACCTGTATATTAGTGAGTGAAAAGTGATACAATGAAAATATAGCAAGATTAGATAATTACAACATGACAATTACACCATTCAACCCAAAGGAATGGGTTGAGGCTCTTTACGAACGACAAAGCCGCCATATGCATGAAAGCCCCAACTAACTCCTTGTATGGGGATTAGAAATTTAGTGTTTGAAATATGAAAGTTGTGATGGTTATCTACACAAGTATTAACCATATTTTTTACATGAATTCACAAGTGAACCATTCAAGCTACCTACACAAATCAAACATATAAACATTGGTATGTGTATCAGAAATTTTTGAAGTGAGTGCAAGTGATAATTAAAGTGTATATGAGAGTGATTGGGTAGGATTTACCGAGTGAAATGTGTTTTTTTCTTCGCTGTCGTGCTGGCCCCTTTGCCTCAAACAGGTCTCTAGGTGGTCCCCAACCACTTAAGAGAAGCAGAGTGGGTGACCGGTTGTATCCTTGCAGGCAAACAACAAAATTTTAGTATTTATGCATGGAAAACCTGAAATAAATATAAAACAAATTTACACATAAGAAGTATATAAAAACCAACTAAGATGATTGTCCCATGGGGGGAAATTGACCAAAATGATCGATTTTCCTATTTGGGACAACAAGGTTAAAGGTAAGAAAACATAACAGAAATATACATGAACGAAAAGATAAAGCAAACAAGTATGGACAATCAGCTAAGAGGTCTATTTAAGGGTTCTCCTAAGGGGCCCTAGGACTCCCAGCCACTAGCTAAGGCTGAAAACAATTGAATACTTCAGAAAATTTGCACTAAAACACATTAAAAAAATTAAACCAAGTTGTTAGAAGATGAAAATAAGCAAGTTAAACCCAAGGAAGCAACAATAAACACCTAGCTAACCAATCCCTCCTAGAAATAGCTAACATAAAAATAATTTACCCCTACCCCTCAACCCTTAACCAACAAGTGACACATCCAACAACTAAAATTCAACAAGTATCACACACACAAAGAGTCTTATAAATTTCAGCAGAGCTTTTTTACTATATTCATCCTCTTTTCTTACAATGCCAACCCTCTTATTTATAAAGGAGAGGTGAAGGCTTAGGGTTAGGTCACAAGACACTTGTCACTTTTGGAAAAGTGACTAGCGGACCAACCCTAAAGTACTTTTGTCTTTTTACAAAAAGTAACCTTATCCAAAAAGGGAACCTTATCCAAAAAGGGGATCAAATCAGATTTGACTTGACCCTTCAATTACATAGTAATACATGCCAAAATTAAATCATGCGAGAGTTCATATTACAAAAAGTAATTTTTCATAAGATGACAAAGCTTGATATGCCACCTTGGGATTTTTTCCATCTCAAAGGCTCTTTGATTGTTTCCATGTCTTGCAGCTGTAGGTGAGGTGTTTTAGGACAATATCTGACCATCCATGGCTGTCGGATTCATCGGAATGAAGCCCCAAGGTGTGGGGAATTGCTAAGTTGCTTTGGAGGGAAAGGGACCTTTGGGCTTTGGTCATTGTAAGTAAGCAAATGCCCACTGTTTAGACACTTTTTAGACCTGATTATGCCCCCCCTTTGTTGCCTATAAGTTTCCCTATGAGCTGGCTAAAACATGGCTTCGATTTGGGCTTGTTTCGATGAGAGGACCCCTTGGACCTGAACTTTGAGAGGATCTTCCCCTATACCAAACAACTAAAAATATGTTCTTTACTATTCCCATGTTGTATCTCTATCTTCTACCTTTCTTTTCCCTTTCGTTTGGCCCAAATACGACTCCGGATGAGTGAGATATGGCCCCGGGAAGGTACATGGAAGGAGATGACGAGGAGATTGATCAGGGAAAATTTTGAAGTTGTGGTAAAATTCTAGGCTGCAAACCAAAATTGACAGGCTACTATAGGCCTGTATACCGGTAGCTAAAATGGGTTTTTCTGACCAGGCCCAATTTGACCTCGGAGGCCCCCAATTAGGCCTCTTTCCAGTGCATGCTTGTAGGGCCAAAATGAGTCCCTGTCGCTCTAGGACATACCACTGAAAATCTGGGCTGAATTTTCTGAGGAGAAAGTCATGGACGCATTCTAGACTTCGCCCTGGTAATTTTGACTATCTGCCTCCGTATGGCGAAGTTATAGAATTAAAAACGCCAATGACCCTTAGGGGGGGGATTTAAATTTTAAACATATAGTTCAAAACCCATTTTAATTTTAAAAACTTTATTTATATTTTAATCAAATATTAAAAATTCTTAAAAAAATAATTTTAATTACAAATATAAAAATATATTTATAACTAAATTAAAATTCAAAATTTAATATAATATAAAATTAAAACAACAATAAAATTAAACTTAAATTAAAATAAACACGATTTTAAACTACAATCAAAATTTAAATTTAAAATTAATTTGAAACCACCCCCCACCCGTCTGCCCGTGGTCACCCATATGACCAAGCCAAGAGTAAAAAAGGAGCCCACAGGGTATGGAGGAGGTGGTTGGTGGTTGGGGAACGAGGGGGAAAAGGAGGAGAGGGTTGAGGGGTTTGCGTGGAGAGTAATGGGAAATGGGGAGAGGGGTAGGGGGAAATGGAGGTGAGGGCGTGCGAGGGAGATGGATGAAGGCAGAGGAGGGAGTGGTAGAGGAGTGTGTGGTGGTGGAGGTTGTTGCGGTGGAGAACTGGTGCGCTCATAGGAGGAAAGGGGAAGAGGGGTAAGGGGGAGTGGGCATGGAGGTGGAGAGATGTTGGAAGGGCGCAGCATGGAGAAGGAAAATGGGAGGTGGCCACGTGGGGGTTTGGGGAAGAGAGGGAGTCCAAGTTGCAGAAATGGAGGAGGAGTGCACGGAGGGAGGGAGCAGAGGTGGAGGTAGGGAGTAGCTCGTGCACAGGAGGAAAGGGGAAGAGGAGGGTGCACGAGGAGGAGGAAGCCGAGTTGTAAAGCTGGTGGTGGCCAGGTGGTGGATGGGTGGCCAGCCACCATTAAAAATTAAAATTGAAAACTTTGAGGAAGTGGGTTTTGGGCAATAAAAATGGACGGGAGGTTTTGAGTTCAAATCCCCTGCCTTCCATTTGAATTTCTGGATAATTCTTGAATTTTTTGGGCAAAGGAGAAGGGAGAGGACTGGGATTCAAGGCCCAGGGCTTCCCAGTGACATGCCCAGGCCTGCAATATTCAACAAATAACTCTATAATTAAAAAATCTAAAGGAGCCATGGAGGCTTGGACCTGGTTCCCAAGAGGGGTTCGAATCCCCTCTCCTTTGCATATTTTACACACATACAACTTCCATGAACTTAGCAACTAACAAATAAATATGAACCAGCAGCCAATACCATAGTTGAAACAGGAAAATAAACATCAATTTGAAGGAAAAATGCAATTTCTTCATGCAGGATCTCAACACGACCAACAAAATTTTCCTTGGTTTTTTTTTGGAAATGAGATTGATGGGTTACCTGGATAATTGTTTGGAGATTGTTTCCTGGAAGTAGGCTGCCCACTGCAGAGTTGTAGCTGTTGTCATAAAAACCCTCCTCTGCTGCCATGAATTCCTCTTGCAGATCTCTCCCCCTTTGGCCAAACTATCAAAATGGCTTCGGAGAGGGGAGAAGGGTGAGTTTTGATTTTTTTCAATTTTTCAAAAAAAAACAATTTCCCCAAAATTTGCATGAGGCTATGTGCCTCCTCCAAAAATTTCCAATTTTCTGAAAATATTTAATAAAATATTTAATTAATTTTTATTTTTTTTAATAGTTTTTGGAAAGATGTGCAAGTCAAAGTTTGACTTTTACTTTGACTTTGACCCTGTTGTTGCTGACTTAGCCCAAAAATGTTGCCCAGTGAGACGGAGTCGGAATCGGACGCAAGTCACATCATTAGAAAGGTATCGATGAGCCCATAGGGAATATGCCATCACCAAATTGAGATAATTCCACCTCAGCCCTCAAATGTGGCCTGAAACAGTGGCCACTTAAAACTCCTAACTTGTTGGTGGACCCACATGACACCCAATCATGCGAAAGGTGCCAAATCGCCATACGATATCCAATCAATGCAAATGAGGTATCGTCGGAAAGGTATCAACGATTAATTCAAGGAGGAGACAATATATTTTTGTGTTGGGGTCATTTATGACTGTCTTAGCTATTATGAAACCCTGCCATGCGAGCTGGCGGACCCCCTTTTGCCTAAAATCATTAACCAACTTGTGACATCTCTAACCGGGCCATCTGAGGTAAGAATGAGGAAAATGGTACATCGTTGGAAAGGTATCTGAGTCTATTATAGCGTGGGATCATTGAATATATTTTTTATAACTCTTTACCTACCAATTTTGAATCATGAAGGACTGCAACCAATTTGGTGTCCAGAAGTGGTCATGAACTTGCGAAAGCTCGTTCTTACCAACCGGGGATCGAACCCAAGCACGAGATATACCATTGGAAAGGTATCACAATGCCCTACTCCATGTCTAGGGTTGATTTTATTTTTGAGACCATAATATAAATAGAATCAGAACAGGAAGTCACAGCTATTGGTTTTGGTCGTTTGGGTGACATTGACTTTGTGTCTCTCGTATGGGGTCATACTGACTCGGAATCAAGCTCATGATAGCCCATTGAAAATATTGTCCTGATTCCTACCACCTGGAAGTGTTGTATTCCCTGAATCAAATAGCCTTGACATGAGGAAGAAATGTCATGGGAAGGCCCACAACTCCCTGAATGCAACCAACCGATACTCTTTCAAGGGTAGAGGCCATAGTAACTATGAACCCTGCCACTGTCTTTGACTGGAACCATAGAACCAAGGGGCGTTTATGGAGAAGTAACTGTGTAAAACACCATGTTGATCCTAGAGAATATTTTTGGGTCAACATTCTTTGTGCTAGAGGGGAAATTCCTTCTAAATCATGTCGAACAATGGGATCACCCACGTGACAGGCGGGAATACTCGATGGAAATTCATGCTTTCAAAGTAACCGATGTGGGTGAGGGGGGAATTCAACTGTAGTATAAGGGCCATTTTTCACATTAGGGATAACTGAAGAATGAAAGTGGTTCGGTAAAGATATACAGTAGAATTTATACTGATATTCACATAAGATAGAAGAATGGGAATAATGACCTGGGTTTTGTTGAGCAATGTGGCCCAAGTGGCATGGGTCCCTCACCCAGATTATGGATTAACTATGAGAATCGAGGCTTAAGGTGAACCTTGGCCCAACACAAAGTCTCATGCATATCTTCGATTATCGACACACAAACAAGCAAACAGGAACTTTTTGAAATCAACGACCCACCGGAGGAAAACTAACAAGCAAACCAGTCAAACAAGGGAATAAAGAAATATAAAAAAACCTGTGGCAGTAGATGCTAAAATCTCAAGTGCTCATAAGTGATGGAACTTTGTAGGAAAATGACCATTTCCTGGAGAAATCAGATTGTAAGTGGTCAGGTAAAGTGTAGTTGCAATCCCATAGCTATGTAAGCCATCATGCCATCATGGTTTTTAGCTTCACCAGAGAATGATATGCTACCTCCTTAGACTTTCCCTACTGACTTTGATGAAATAATAACCAGGTTTACTCCCATTTAAGATGAATTTAAGACATATTTTCCCAATTTGTCAAGTATGATAAAAGGGATTCTAGGAATCCAGTATTTTCAAGCAACCACCCAATAATAAGGACAATATCCTTCGTATTGAAGACTAGAAAAACCCAAAATAAGGAAACTTACAACGTTAAAATGAAAAATACCAACCCATGGAAAAGTCAAAGAAGGGATTATACTCCAAAATCAGAACCAAACAAACAAAGAATCAATAGTTAAAACCAAGGGGAAAAGGGCTCAAAACCGAAACCATGGGGGAAATATAAAAGCATGAAAAGGTAACAACAAATACATACAAGAAAGAGAATCAATACATTGAATAGATACAAACAAGAAAATAACGAATGGTGACTTGTGTACAAGATGACGAGGCCTCTCAGGATTAAAAGAACTTTAGGTGACGACCATTCACAGGGAATTGAAGTGGTTCGCCATCCAAAGTTTTTAATCTGAAAGCATTTGTCCCTAAGACCTCGTATATTGTGTAAGGACCCAACCATAATGAATCAAACTTGCGATGTTTGGATGGGGCCTCATGTGCTTTGTCCCATAATAAGACATCATCTCCTGCTTTGTAATTTACCATTGTGGCTCTTTTATCGAAGGAACATTTAACAATGTATTGCTTCTTTTGGAGGTGTTGGAATGCATCCTTTCTTACCTCTTCTAATTTGAGGAGTGTGTATAAACGATGTTGTAATGGTTGGAAATCATCTTCTTCCTCAGCAATAGCCAACCTCAAGGCTGGAATTTGTAAGTGAATAGACAAGACAGCAGGAGTGCCATACACCAGAGTGTAAGGACTTTGATTCGTTGTTGTCTTTGGAGTTATACGATCAGCCCATAAAGCAAAGTTTAACTTTGTGTGCCAATCACGCTTGATATCCTTGACTGTCCTCTTAAGGATCCGAATCATATTTTTATTCATTGATTTGGCCAAACCATTACCTTGGGGGTCATAGGTGGAAGATCAAAAAAGTTGGATGTCGTATGTAACACCAAGGTGTAACATGACATTAGACATGAAAGATGATCCATTATTAGTTAATATCTCGGCAGGGGTCCCAAAACGGGATAAAATGTTATGTTCAAAGAATTCTACCACCTGTTGACTCATAGCATTCCTAAGAGATATTTCTTCAGCCCACTTTGTAAAGTAGTCTGTGGTTGTTAAGATGAATACATGACCAGCGTTGGATGGCGATGAAATTGGCCCAATAAAGTCCATGCCCCATCTTGCAAAAGGGACTTGGACTTCAATAGGTCTAAGAGGTAAGGCAACTAACTTTTGCTTCCCAGTGAAGCATTGGCAAGCTTCGCATTTCTGAACAAGTAAATGGGCGTCTTTGTGGAGTGAAGGCCAAAAGTAACCTGCATGTAGAACTTTCGTTGCAGTGGTTTTGGCTGAAAAGTGACCTCCACAAACCCCAGAATGGCATTGTTCAAGTGCCATTTGGGCTTGATTAGGAGTCAAGCATCGTGAAAAAACCCCATCAAGGTTTCTTCAGTAAAGGATTTAGCCTTGTAAAACATATCGGAAAATTTGTAAATGAAGTGTTCATTTGGCTTTAGTATCCATGTTCGATGGGCTCACACCATTGATCAGGAAATACATGATAGGTTTGTACCATGGTTGAGAGGCTAACTCAATTTCGTTAACCAGTTCTTCGAAGGAAATCAAGTCATCTACTTGAGGTGGTTCAACTATGACCGAGGGATGGGATCGGGTTAGCAATCCATCTAGCCCTGTCCCCCTAATGGCTTTCGTCGGCTTAATTTCCAAGTCATACTCTTGCATGTGCATGATCCATTTGGACCACTTAATATGCAATTCGGTTTGATTCAAAGAAGTGACTAAGAGAGAGGTAGGCACAAAAACATGAACTTTATGGCCTTGGATGTAATGTTGAAATTGTTCCAATTCTTTATACAAGGAATAACCATGTTTCTCCAGTCGAGAATAATTCAGTTGGTGGGGTTTCAAATTTTGGCTCGTGAAGGCGATTGGCCTAATATTTTCCTCATGATCCTTTTGCAATAAGATTTTAGAAATTGTCTCCTCTGACGAATTAGTGTACCTGACAAAGTCTTTCGAGGGATCGGGACTGAATAACAGAGGGGAAAAAGCAATGGATTTCTTAATGGATTCAAAAGCCTGACAGGTAGGGGGGTCCCATTTGAACCGAATGTCTTTCTTCATAAGATGATTTAGAGGTCTAACTACTTGAGAAAAATCAGGAATGAAGCATCTCAGGAAGTTTATCTTTCCAAAGAAAGATTGTATTTCCTTTTTATTGGTAGGTAAGGGAATATTTTTTATTGCTGCCACTCTCCCAGGATCAACTTTTACACCTTCTTGAGAGACGATGTGACCCAAAAGTTTTCCCTCCATAACACCGAAAATGGTCTTCTTAGGATTTAAAGATATGCCAAACCTATGACATCTAAGGAGAACCTGCCTAAGGTGATCAAAATGACTACTCCATTCTTTGGAAAAGACCGTGAGGTCATCAAAGTAAACAACAATGATCTTACCCAATAATCCTTTGAAAGCAATGGCCATGGCACGTTGAAAGGTGTTCCCAACATTAATCAATCCAAAAGGCATCTTGTTATATGCATATGTGCCCCAACGAGTGGTGAAGGTGGTTTTATGACTCTCAAAAGGATTGAGGGCTATCTGATTGTAGCCTGAGAAACCATCTAAAAGTGACATCATTTGAGACCCAGAGACTTGTTGGAGAATCTCTTCCATAGGTGGGACGGGGTAGTTGTCTTTTAGGGACACTCTATTTAAATGTCGAAAGTCAACACACAAACGAATATCGCCAGTTTTTTTCCTAACCGGAACCAAATTAGATACCCATTGTGAGTAACGGACATGGTAAATGACCCTAGATGCTTCCTTCTTGTCCAATTCATCTTTAATTGTTTGTTCCAAAGTAGGATTTTTTTTTATCTGTCTCTGTCTGTAAGGTTTTGAATCAGGGATTATGGGTATGGCATGGACTATCTCCTGCATATCGAAAACCTTGAGGTCTTGATAGGACCAAGAAAAAACATCCTTGAACTCTGTCAAGAGTTTCGTGAATCGAGCGATCTCAGAAGGGGAACACTGTGCACCTATATAGACCAATTTTGGATCTTTCTCAGTCCCCGGGTTAATAGGTATGGCTTCTCGCACCTTCTTAACAGATTCGCTATCAATACTAGGCACAGAAGTAGTGGCATCATTGGAATCAAACATGGATTCCAATACTGACAAACCAGGGGGGATCTTATTTGTCTTTAATTGGATTATGTTCCATGTTTCCTCTTCCAACTCATGGTTGATATGCAAATCTTCAAACTCCTCCTTTTTTTGAAGGAATCTACAGATTTTTTCATCAGTATCAAAAACTTTCCAAGAGTTGACATTATCAAGTAATGCGGGTCTATGTAAAATTTGGACTTGTATATCTTCAATAGACCTTACGAAATCCGAGGTGAAACAAGAACCAACCAAGGCCAAAGTATCAGCTATGTGGTTTGCAGCCCTAGGCATGGCTTGAATGTTGAAAGATAAGAACTTCTCAATAAGTTCCTTAGCCCTTCGGTGGTATTGTTTGAGGCGTGGGTTGTGAACTTCATATTTACCTCTAATTTGATTCACAACCAATTCAGAATCCCCACTCACCAATAAATGGCGTATTCCTAAGCCTAAGGCCTTTTGGAGGCCTTGAACTAAGGCTTCATATTCAACCATATTATTAGTGTTAGGGAATTCTAACCGAAAAGAGAAAGGGATTGTGTTTCCCTTGGAATGACACAAAAGGACCCCTTCCCCAGATCCATTCTTGGATTTAGCACCGTCAAAATCCATACTCCACACCATTTCTTCCAACTCAGAAGTAGGGACATGTGCATCTTCCTCAGATAACACAGTATATGTATCCATACCTGTATCTTGAAAAGACACATGTTTTGTATTATAGGAAGAACGTACAACCTACTCTCGGTACTTTGGTTCCCTCCTAATGACTACTTCAACACCCTTATGAGGAAAGGTGAAGTGGGTCCCCTCCATGAAATAACGACCCTTTTTTACTTTGGTGGACCACTCCCTCCACAAAAGCATGCCATATGATTTAGGTATATCTTCTATGATCACGTTTATGAGCATGCTCACCTTAGGATCTTGGTCGTAAGAAATGGATAAGTCTTTAATGTAACCAATGGTTTCTATAGTCCTAGAATCCAATGCTAACAGGTCTTTACATGGGCCTATGCATTCAAGACCCAGTCTTCTCATGACTCGCAGAGGCATGACATTGTGTCGCTCCTGTGTCAGTGACACAAAATCAAAAATCAAAATTGAGATATAGAAAGGAGGAATGCCAGGGTCTAAATCAATAACATCATATGCTTCCCTAGGTTGAGAAGTGGACTCTTTGGAAAGAGGAAGTCTCTTTTCTGTTCATGGAGTAACGGGTGCTTGTAGAACACGTGAAAGGTTTCCAAACTGAGCGGGTGTTCTAAGAGCATCTAATAATGTCATGTGGGCAAGAACCTTCGCTAGATCTTCAACGACGTTGTAAGGCATCGGTGTTAGGAAACAGGGTGATGGATTATTAGGAAAGTTTACCTTGTTTGGGGTCCAGGGAACCCTATTCCTTGTAGGGGAAGGTACTCTACCATTCACGGGAAGATTTCCCTTTTCAATGTCCTTGGGTTCGCTTTTGGCCTCTTCCACCCCTTGCAGAGTGGTTTTAGGGGCCTAACTCCTAGTTTCTATAGAAAATATTCCGAAAGCAAGAATATCATCATCACAGGTGATAGAGTCTTCCATGTTAACTTGGTCATTTTGGGAAGTGGAAGCAAGTTTGTTTTCTACTGGAGGTAGAGGTGTTTTTCCATTTTTAGACAATTCCACGTGACGTGTATACGCGTAACAATACTCGGGGTCATGGAAGTCTTGGAAAAAGTGACACTAATCCACTTCAGTAGCATGTGGCCTAGGAGGAGGAGTAGGAGGGAAAGGAGGTCTTGGCCTTGGAACAGTAGAAAACTACATGTCATTCACCTTTCGATTAAGAGAAAGTATTTGGTTGTTCATGTTCATTAACAACTTGAGTGTTTCCAAACTTTCCCTTTCTTCAATCCTTGAAGTTTGGGTAGGTGGAGGTTCATACTAAGGACCCTCATTTCGAGGTACATCATTCCTAGGTCTCCCATTAAAATGGGGTTGCGCTAAAGGTGAGGGAATCATACCGGATTCCTCCATGTTTCTTTCAATTTCTAGGGTGCTAGTCTTGGCCGCATCTAAAGTTTGTGTTGATTTATCCTTTAATATATATTTTACATTCAGATTCATAGCAGTCATGTAATAATGGAAAAAATTGTTCCCAGATGGTTGGGAAGTGGTTGGGATCCTATTCAGGGTCGAGGTAAAGTGTTGATTAAAATTTTGTATTTGCTCACCCTCATGGATGAAGATGGTTGTGAAATCCTTGAGAATGGAAGCCACATCATCCACCCCTTGGAAATTTTTCTTGAATTCTTGGATCATAGTGTCCCAATCTGGGATACTATCATTAGGAAGCAAGCAATACCATCTCGTTGCTTCACCCTCGAAGGTTCTCACAAAAATTCTAATGATGACATTGAGAATTGTTATGTCCATAAGCGCTAATGTATCATAGAAGTTTTGTATATGTTCTTCAGCACTCAAAGTTCTAGTGCCACTAAACTTGGGAAGCCTATTTGGGGAATCCGTAGGTATGTCATGAAGAGGTCTGGCCAACCTCAAAGGAGTGTCGGGTTGCCATGGCATTGCCACCGGGACAACTATGGGGTGAACAACAACAGTTGTTGAAACGATGGGAGAAACAACCTGAGGATAAGTAACTTTTGTTGGATTAACTAAAGTTTTCTTTAGTAAGGGCCTTTGAATAGAAGAAGAGGAAGAGGGTGACTTAGTTCACATTGCAGAGGTAACAAGTTTCCCTGGTTTCCTAGGTGTATGTGTCTCACTACTTGTTTTCTTTCGCGAACTTTGACTTCTT
>ML782015.1:536210-568666 GCA_009831015.1 Picea engelmannii | reverse complement strand
TGTATTAATATTTAGACTGTGTACAATCTAGTAATGAACAAGTTCTTTGACCTAAAAGATCATGACAGTTTTTTATGTTCATGACGTTTGCAACGTTGCCACGTTTGAAACGTCTCTCTTGCCACGTTTGAAACGTCGGTCTTGCCACGTTTACAACGTCTCTCTTGCCACGTTTGAAACGTCGGTCTTGCCACGTTTGCAACGTCTCTCTTGCCACGTTTTAAACGTCGCTCTTGCCACATTTGAAACGTCGGTCTTGCCACGTTTGCAACGTCTCTCTTGCCACGTTTGAAACGTCGCTCTTGCCACGTTTGCAACGTCGCTCTTGCCACGTTTGCAACGTCTCTATTGCCACGTTTTAAACATCGGTCTTGCCACGTTTGCAACGTCGCTCTTGCCACGTTTGCAACATCTCTATTGCCACGTTTGAAATGTCGGTCTTGCCACGTTTGCAACGTCTCTCTTGCCACGTTTGAAACGTCGATATTGTGACGTTTCAAACGTCGCAATACCGATGAAAACTAGGTCGTCGGAAAAACGACGTCATGTGAAACAACGTTTGAGGGGGTCCGAGGTTTGTCGGTCTTTCGACAATAGAAAGTGGCAATTGCGTCGAACGCGCCGTCGGAATTTGACCCAAATGCAGTAGTGATACTCCTTCTCCTCCGAGTTCTCCTCTACCTAATATTCCTATGGCTGGTGCTAATCCCCCTCTGAATAGAATGGATGCCATAGTTGCTACTAGATATGCCCGTTTAATCCTACCACATCCTATGAATCCTCTCCCTGCTGGAGACTACTTGAAGTACATGCCCAAGTTCAGTGGGGAGGGAGACATAACTGCTAAGGAGCACTTGGCTTCTTTTTATAGTTATGAAAACAATCTAAACATTGAAAATGAAGATGTTTGGATGAGAGTATTTGTCCAGATCCTGGAGGGTGAGGTCAGGAAATGGTTTAGAGGACTAGCCCGCGGATCTATTGCAGGAATTGAGGCTCTGGATAGTGTTTTCTTGAGATAGTGGGGAGACAGGAAGGATTATATGTATTACATGACAAAGTTTGGGGCTCTGAAGAAAATGGATGGAGAGTCTGTCTCTGACTTCTCCAAAAGATTCAATAAAATGTATAACAAGATTCCTGCAGAGATTAAACCCTCAGAGGCCTCTGCTCAAATTTCCTATGCTAGTGCATTTGACCCTGATTTATGTCTCTTATTAAGAGAAAGAAGAGCCACCTCTTTAGCTCAGATGCAATATGCAATTGTAGAAGTGGAATCCAACATATTGGCAGCTGACAGACTGAGAAACCAGGCCGACACAGCCAGAAGAAAGGAAAAATCGGAAGCCCCAACTTCCGGCCCATCACTGCCCCACCCTCAAGTAAATGAGCTGACCCAAGTTATGAACTTCCTTAAAGAAGAGGTGGAGAGATTTAATGTGGAAAGGAAGAAAATGTATAAAGGCCCTCAGAACACCGAAATTAAAGGGGGTTTCAGGAGGCCAAAAAATATTGCTCCCCTGACTATGCAGAGAGAGAGGGGAAGAGATAGAGACGACCAAAGAATTCAGGCTCCCTTCCAGAATAATTTTGTGGCTGATGAAGAAGAAAGGGAAACAGACGATCCTGAGCCTAAAATACACTGTTTAGAAGATGCTCCTCCTTTTCCTCATCTCACTCGGACTGCTTATGAAGAGTCACTCATAGATGGTCAGCTAAATGAATTGAGCAAGGGAGACAAAGTTGGCGACGGCCGAGGCAGGTACAACTTGAGGTCCGACAAGAGGATAGCAGCACCTGATGTTCCTGGGCAATCCACTAGAACAAAGAAACCTGCTAATGAAGTAGCGGATGCCCATAGAGGTAAGAGGGCTCAACCTCTCTCTCCCATTGTCCATAATCATGTTCCTGAAATTAGAGAAATTCCAAAGCCTATGTCTTCTTTCAATTTCAAGCATGAGATTCAAAAGATCAGAATTCCTGTGCCACTCACTGAGTTAATTAAACATGGGGAATTCAAAAAATGCTTCTCTGAGCTGTTGAAGTCTGAATCCTCATACCCTCTCACAGACTCCATAAACCTCCAATATGAAAGGCCTCCAGTTGTCCTAGGTCCCATGGTAGAAGACAGAGATGATTCATCCCCTCCCTTCTACACATCCCTGAACATACATGACAAAGTGCTACATATTTTCCTTATGGATTCAAGGGCCTCCCACAACCTCATGCCCAAAACTGTCATGGAAGAGTTGGGACTAGAAGTCACCCGAGCCTATCATGACCTCTATTCTTTCGACTCCAGGAGGGTGCAATGTTTGGGAGTCATTAATGACCTAGTGGTTTCGTTGTTTCAGCTGCCCATGAAGAGTATGGTCATGGATATTGTGGTGGCTGATGTTCCCCCCAAATTTGGCATGCTTTTGTCAAGATCTTGGATCAAAAGGTTGGGGGGAACCCTGTAGATGGATCTCACATATGCCACCATTCCATTCTTTGGAGGGGAACATAGGAGACTGTACAGAGAAGCCCAACTAGCCTACATAATTAGTGATGAAGCCAACCCTACCAATCATCCCATCTATGCTTTGGACACTGATTTAGGCTCCAGTTTACTATATCTTACCCACACCCCTGAGGCTCCTTTACAGATCAGAAAGTATCCCATTCTTAATCAGGAGACACCCCCCTCCAAACACCTCTGTTTGGAAGATGTTCTTTGATGGGGCTTCCTCCAGTATGGGTGTTGGTGCCGGGATAGTATTCATGTCCCCTTGTCAAGAGACCATCTCTCTGTCATACAGGATGGAATTCAAAGTCACCAACAATGTGGCAGAGTATGAAGCTCTGGTTCTGGGATTAAGAGCTGCTAAGGAAATGGGAATTAAAGAGATGGTTGTGTTTGGAGATGCAGAGTTGATCGTTCAGCAGGTAAAAAACGCCTATCGTGCCAAGAATCCTCGACTCAAGAATTACAGGAATGAGGTATGGGACCTAGTCAATGATTTCTTCCTGGCTTTTAACATCTCTTTCATTCCAAGGGAAGAAAATGCTCCAGCTGACTTCTTAGCTTTAAAATCTAGTGTGCTCAAAGTTCCTGCATCGCCCACTGTTGATTCTGATGTTGAAATAAAGTATAGACCCTCTGTACCAGACAATGTCAAACATTGGAAGGTATTTGAGGATGATGAGGAGATTGAAAAGTTTCTTCAATCCATTGATTACTTTTCTGCATTGCACATAGATGAGGAGCCCGACACTGCAGGAGAGCTTGACCATCACCCTGGGGAATTTGTGAATAAAATTGTTGATCACTAGATCATTCAGCTACCAATCAATCACATCCCGAAAGGTCTAATCCAATTAGAAAGATTGTTCGATAGGAATGATGTGGAAGTGAAGGGTAAGGTTTCAGGTGATGACGACAACATAGCTGAATGTGACATAGGCACACCTGAGGAGCCTAAATTGGTCAAGCTGTCAAGGAGTTTGACTGAGGAGCAGAGAGACGTATATACTAAGTTGTTGAAGGAGTTTGTTGATGTGTTTGCATGGACCTACGAAGACCTCAAAACGTATGACACATCAGTCATTGAGAAAAAAATCCCACTAAAAGAAGAGGCTAAGCCATTCAAGCAGAAGCTGAGACAGATAAAACCCATGTTGCTACCTGTCATGGAGAAAGAGGTAAAGAAGCTGTTGGATGCCCAGATCATTGTCCCCTTGAGATATTCTGAACGGGTAGCCAATTTGGTCCCGGTGAGAAAGAAAAGTGGGGAAATCAGACTCTGCGTTGATTTCAGGAACCTGAATAGAAGTTCCATAAAGGACAATTATCCCCTACCCAACATGGAACATATATTACAAAGAGTCACTAGCGCATCCAGGATATGATTGATGGTTTCTCTGGATATAATCAGATATCAGTCATGCTTGAGGACAGAGAAAAAACAGCCTTCACCACTCCTTGGGGCACATTCATGTATGCCAAAATGCCTTTCAGACTGATGAATGCAGGAGCAACATTTCAGCGGGCCATGGACATAGCCTTCATCGGGGAGAAGGACCAGTTTGTGGTGACATATCTGGATGACATCACAGTCTTCTCTAAGACTGATAAGGAGCACTGCTACCACTTAAAAAGATTTTTCCTGAAGTGTCGGAGGTATGGCCTATCCTTAAATCCCAAGAAATCATTGTTTTCTCTACAGGAGGGAAAGTTGTTAGGTCACATAGTGTCAGCAGAAGGAGTGAGGATTGACCCAAGCAGGGTGGAAGCAATTCAGGCCCTGTCACTTCCCAGGTCTAAGAAGGAAGTTCAGGTATTTTTGGGGAAGATTAACTTTCTTAGGAGATTCGTCTCGAACTTTGCTGAGTTGGTGAAACACATCACAGCCATGCTCAGGAAGGGTCATGAAATAAGATGGACTGCTGAACCCAGGGAATCATTTGTGCAAATAAAGAAAGCATTGACCGAGGCACCTGTGCTAATCAGTCCCGATTATTCCAAAGATTTCCTGATATTTTCTTTTGCTTCTTGTGATATAGTAGCGACAGTTTTGTTGCAGAAAAATGATCAAGGACGAGAGCAACCTATTGCTTTCTACAGCAAGGCGTTGAGAGATGTTGAACTCAGGTATGAGATCATGGAAAAGTAGGCCTATGCATTGGTGAAATCTCTCAAAGCTTTCAGGATCTATGTTTTGCACTCGAAGATCACTACATATGTCCCTTCAACCTCTTTGAAGGACATCCTCATACAGCCTGACATAGACGGGCGAAGGGTAAATGGATCGCCAAGATCCTAGAATTTGAACTGGAGATTAAGCCCACCAAGTTGATAAAGGGGCAGGGTTTGGCCAAGTTGCTGACTGAATCCAATTGCAATACTTTGGGGATTAACCTCATGAATGAGCAAGTTAAGTCATCCAGCCAAAATTCTCAGATCATCATACCTCTAGCATCATGTCCCTGGTACAAGGATATCTTGTATTTTCTGCAAGAATTAAAGCCCCCTGACGGATTGGGAAAGAGCAGGGCCAGAGCTTTGAAGCTCAAATCGATCAGGTATTGTCTTATTGACCGAGCCCTATATTGGAGAGGCCCTCTGGGGATACTATTAAGATGTCTGAACCCGCTGCAATCCCAGAAGGTGATGTTCGATTTTCATAGCAGTCTCTGCAGAGGTCATCATTTTTGGAAGACCACAGCCCACAAAATCCTCCGGGCTGGGTATTACTGGCCTACTTTGTTTTCTGATGTCTGTAGGGAAGTCAGGGCTTGCATTAAATTCCAGAAGTTCTCAGGTAAGCAGCAACTCAAATCTCTGCCATTAAAGCCTGTAGTAGTTTCGACACCCTTTCAGCAGTGGGGGATGGATTTCATCGGAGAAATTCATCCCCCCTCAAGTGGCCATCACAGGTGGATTCTGACTGCAACCGACTACTTCACCAAGTGGATAGAGGATGTCCCTACCAGAATCACTTCTCACAAAGTGATTATCAGCTTCCTGGAAGATATCATAGCTATATTTGGCTGCCCTAGCAAAATTGTCACTGACAATGCCGCCCCTTTTCAGTCTAAGCCTCTGGTCAAGTTCTGTGAACTTTTTGACATTTCACTAATTCACTCCACTCCCTACTATCCTCAAGGAAATGGATTGGCAGATTCCTCCAATAAAAGTTTGATCAAGCTTATTAAGAAGCTACTAGAGGACAATAAAAGGGCCTGGGACTCAAAGCTCAAATTTGCTCTTTGGGCTGATCGGGTAACAACAAAGAAATCACTGGGCATCTCACCGTTCCAACTGGTTTATGGAATAGAGGTCATTTTCTCCACTCATCTCGCCTTACCTGTGGCAAACCTCCTCCAGGACTTCGAAGGAGAACCTAACCATGTACTTAGAAGGATTCATCAGATGGTGTAAGTGCAGCAGATCAGAGAACAAGTCATGGACAGAGCCTACAATCGTCAGCAGAAGATCAAGCAGGATTTTGACAAGAAGAAAAAAAAGAAGGAATTTGAGTAGGGTGATATAGTGCTCAAATGGGATGCACCCAGGCAGGAAAAAGGCAAACACAGTAAATTTGATGCCCTCTAGATTGGGCCTTTCAAGATCCTTGAAGTATTTTCAAACAACACTTACAGGTTGCAGGATCTGGAAGGCAATGAAGTTTTTAGCAACCCAGTAAATGGGCATTTCTTAAAAAAGAGTTTTCTGTGAGCCGCAGTTGGCTCTTTTTGTTTGGTTTTGTACATATTGTTTCTGATTTTGTTTTTTGGACTAATAAATGACTCCATAGCCCAACAACAAAGGCATTGAATCTGCAAAAGAGTTCTTAGAGCATCACAGGGACGACTCTAGCCCCCATGGAGCCAGATGTTAGCGATATTTCTTGTAGGGGGGCTAGAATACAAAAGAATGGGTTAAAACCCACTTGTCCTAAGTTTTCAAGATAAATGTGCCCGTGGTAAATAGCGAACAGATCTGGATGGCGCGCATCCACACGCCCAAATCAACGGCGCATATGAAATTTCAGACCCCCCCTGCCTTTCTACCTTTAAGCGGAGGGGGGGGGTCCGGAATTGCGGGCGCAACTCTTCAACGGTCCAGATCAGTGCGCCCGGATCAATGGCGATAAAGACCATTCCGGACCCCCCCCCCCCNGGGGGGGGGGGGTCCGGAATCAAGCAAGCAACTTCCGACAGCTGAGATTACAACGCCCTGATCAACGGCGCTTGTATGACCCCGTCCTTCCCAGTCGCTCCGTGTTTAGCCAGCATGGGCCCTTCTCCCGTCTTGTCATCTTCCAGACCCACCTTTCCCCTGCCGCCGTGTGTCACCCATTCGCTTCCCCTCTATGGTCCACGTGGTCTTCCTTCCTTCTCATCATCCACACACCACCTGCACCATGTCTCCTTCCCTCCATGTCAGCCTCCCACTAAAATGTGTCCATCACATCTGCCCTCCTGGCCCCTCCGCTTATCGTCTTTTGCCATGTGTCTCCCCTGTAACCCTTCCCATGCCTCGCCACTTATTTCACGTCCTCACAGTTTCGGCCCCATCACTCCATCCCTGTACCCCACCTTCCATGCTGGTCTCCATGCATATCCTTTGAGCCAGTCAGTTATTCCAAGTGGCGGCATGTGAGGTCCTCCACGTCCCGAAGGTGCCGAGTTGGCCGGGCCATCCTCAATCCCGATGAAGCAGTTATTGAAGCAGTTGGTGGTAGTTAGATATCGCCTCCGCCATAATGGGAAAGAACGACCATGAATTTAAGGCATGTCGATTCGCCGTTGGAACTGTCAAAGAGTCAGATTGCATCTAACATAAGTTGCACAATCTTTCAGAGGTTGACTGTCAGAAATCCATGCAGATGCAAAGCTTTCAATGCAGTGTCTTGATTTTGCTGTTGTTAATGTTCTGAGTATATGAAGTCATTTTCGCCATTTTTGTAACTATCGATGGTAGAGCTAAGCTCCCGACTGTAAAGTTTTAGTAAACATTCTAGCTTTCTGGGTTATGTATCAGTGTTTGAGATTTCTTGCTTTATGACAAACAGTTTTCCTTTTCCATCTATGTTTCATCTCTGACTGGAGAGTTCATGATCGAATGCTTCGTATGAATTAACGCAGTTGTGTTATGATAAATGATTTATTGTTGCATTGTTGTTTTCTCTGGTTTCCGACATTCGGAAGTAAGAAGATCTTGTTTTTGGATGCCTGCTCTCACAGTCTGTTAGAAGCTTGATGTCTATAGAAGACCCTTCCACCCTTCTCATGAAGTCTTCCCCCTACTCACCGTTTATTACAACTCACTGTTTTAATTTTATCAAGACCTCACTTGTTCATGCATGCCTGGCCTAGTTTATGAGTTGAGACGACTGTTCCGAGTTTGCTTCCATTTGATCACCCCTTTCAAAGAAATCATGACAGTAAACTGGTGGGTGTCAGGCTCTGCTCCTGCAAAGCAATCCAAGAGTGACTTTTGGCTCCAATAGAAGGTAAGGTATGACAGACTTATAACTCCTCACATGAGTTTGAACAAGTAAAATCGAATAATGACAAGGTAAAAGGAAAGGAAAAATCGATGGTATTTATAACTCCCAGGTGCAATGGAGATTGCAAGGGAACTAACCTATAACAAGTACCAAAGAAAATTCCAAAGGGTCATTAAAAGATCTTGCCAAAAGTTTTTCAAAAAGTAGGAAAAGGACCACAAAGAATTTGGGTCCAATTTTTAGTACAATCTTGGGATACAAGCAAATTTAAAGAGGTTTGCAAGCTCCCCAGTGGAGTCGCCAGAAAAAGACGGGTGTTATAAGAAAAATATGTCTGTAGGGACAGATCTGACCTATCCGGCTGCATAGTTGATTACAGCCTCTTTGATAGCTCGGCATGAGGCAAAGACTACCTGCACCTCAGGTGGTCCTTCTCCTGAGGTGGTAAAGAAGGGGAAAAATAAAGGTGAAAGACTTACAAGAAGTTGTTCTCAGGACCACCCACCATGGGTGTTATCCTTCCTTAGCTTCCTGGATGGCCAAAATGGCCTGGGGGGTGAAAATAATGAATGATGAGACGAAAATGAGCTCTCTTATTTTTAGGACAGTGAACTAAATAAAGCGGACAATGAGTTGTTCACTTCCTTAAAGCAATGGAAATTGTCCTAGAATGGGTCGTCGGGATAAACCGGTATCCTGGGTAATTAACCAATGAATGCCTTGAGCAAAAGGGTGTGAAACAAGGGTGAAAAGGGGGCTTAAAAGCTACATACAAGTACTTTTAAATGATTGTAAATTGTGAAAATCAAGTTGTTCAAATCTTTCAAGGCATGGAAACAAGCCCAGAATGGCTTGATACCCCCCGGGGTGACCCGGGAAGTGATCCCAGAAGGTTGTTAAGTCAAAAGTGGGTTGTAATAGTGGATGAATAGCCTTGTAACAAGCTATTATAGCTATGATATACGGGAAAGTATTCACAACTTCATTTTTGGTTCGTGAGTGAAAAGGTGGTCTGACGAAAGGTTGACTTAAAAGTATTTTATTGGTCAATTTTTTGTTTTTATGACATGCCTTGGCCACCACACTATTTTGAAGGTTATCCTGATCAGGCAAACACATCCTGGAACTGTGCCAACCATTATAAGAAGAGTAGTCCTATCATACCATGGTGGTTAGGTTGAAGAGTGCCCCATGTAGTTCAGAGAAGCAGGGATTAGCCACTTCTCCTCACTAGTGCTTTCGGGCTCTTAAAGCCGCTTGGATGGAAGAAAGATACCTTTGAAAAGGAAGAGGCTCAGGACCCCCCTAAAGAGGTTTTTTGTTGAGCTTACCCAAGCAGAGTAGTATTCCAACCGAGCTAAGCTAATCAACTCCTTGACCATGTGGTACTAAGGAAAGACCACTCGACTTGTACTAACTAGACAACTTCCAAGGGGATCCTGATTAAGACTCCCTGGCTTTGACTCTTAATATCGTACGAAATTGAAATTGCATAAAATGAAATACCAGGCCATCCACGTGGCGAGGTCACATATTTATTTCACAAGTGTGTCTCCTAGTTACTGAATTTGAAATATATTTAAAACTATATACATAAAACAAGTAAATAGATAGGTGACATATAGGTCACGGCTAGATAATATGTATATGTAAATATCTAAATAATATAAGTTTTTGTTTTTTGTGTATGGGGCGGTCCCTTGAATTGTTTTCAAGTTTTTTGTGTGGCGTTTTGCATATATTTAGCTTGTTGATTTTGCATGGCCCCTTTTAGGGGCAGCCACCTGTAGATTAGTGAGCAAAAATAGATACAATGAAAATATAGCAAGATTAGATAATTACAACATGACAATTACACCATTCAACCCAAAGGAATGGGTTGAGGCTCTTTGCAAACGACAAAGCCGCCATATGCATGAAAGCCCCAACTAACTCCTTGTATGGGGATTGGAAATTTAGTGTTTGAAATATGAAAGTTGTGATGGTTATCTACACAAGTATTAACCAGATTTTTTACATGAATTCACAAGTGAACCATTCAAACTACCTACACAAATCAAACATATAAACATTGGTATGTGTATCAGAAATTTTTGAAGTGAGTGCAAGTGATAATTAAAGTGTATATGAGAGTGATTGGGTAGGATTTACCAATCGAAATGTGTGTTTTTCTTCACTGCCCTGCTGGCCCCTTTGCCTCAAACAGGTCTCTAGGTGGTCCCCAACCCCTTAAGAGAAGCAGAGTGGGTGATCGGTTGTATCCTTGCAGGCAAACAACAAAATTTTAGTATTTATGCATGGAAAAACTGAAATAAATATAACATAAATTTACACATAAGAAGTATATAACAACCAACTAAGACGACTATTCCATGGGGGGGAATTGACCAAAATGATCGATTTTCCTATTTGGGACAACAAGGTTAATGGTAAGAAAACATAACAGAAATATACATGAATGAAAAGATAAAGCAAACAAGTATAGACAGCCAGCTAAGAGGTCTATTTAAGGGCTCTCCTAAGGGGCCCTAGGACTCCCAGCCACTAGCTAAGGCTGAAAACAATTGAATACTTCAGAAAATCTGCACTAAAACACATTAAACAAATTAAACCAAGTTGTTAGAAGATGAAAGTAAGCAAGTTAAACCCAAGCAAGCAACAACAAACAGCTAGCTAACCAATCCCTCCTCGAGATAGCTAACATAACAAGCATTTACCCCTACCCCTCAACCCTTAACCAACAAGTGACACATCCAACAACTGAAATTCAACCAGTATCACACACACAAAGAGTCTTATAAATTTTAGTAGAGCTTTGTTACTATATTCATCCTCTTTTGTTACAATGCCAACCCTCTTATTTATAAAGGAGAGGTGAAGGCTTAGGGTTAGGTCACAAGACACTTGTCACTTTTGGAAAAGTGACAAGTGGACCAACCCTAAAGTACTTTTGTCTTTTTACAAAAAGTAACCTTATTCAAAAAGGGGATCAAATAAGATTTGATTTGACCCTTCAATTACATAGTAATACATGCAAAAAGTAAATCATGTGAGAGTTCATATTACAAAAAGTTATTTTTCATAAAATGACAAAGTTTTATATGCCACATCACCATTTGCCTTGGTATTTGTGCCATCCCAAAGGCTCTTTGACTGATGCCATGTCTTGCAGCTGTAGGTGAGGTGTTTTAGGACAATATTCAGCCATCCATGGTTGTCGGATTCACCTGAATGAAGGCCCAAGGTGTGGGCAATTGCTGCGTTTCTTTGGAGGGAAAGGGGCCTTTGGGCTTTGGTCATTGTAAGTAAGGAAATTCCCACTATTTAGGCACTTTTTATACCTGATTATTCCCCCCCTTTTCTACCTATAAGTTTCCCTGTGAGTTGGCTAAATCATGGCTTCGATTTGGGCTTGTTTCAATGAGAGGACCCCTTGGACATGAACTTTGAGAGGCTCTTACCCTATACCAAACAAGCACAAATATATTATTTACTATTCCCATAATGTAGCTCTATTTTCTACCTTTCCGCTGCCTTTCGTTTGGCGCAAATACGACTCTGAATGAGTGAGATATGGCCCCCGGAAGGTACGCGGAAGGAGTCGACCATGAGACTGATCAGGGAAAATTTTGAAGTTGGGGTAAAATTATCAGCTGGACACCAGAATTCACAGGCTGCTATAGGCCTGTATACCTGTAGCTGAAATGGGTTTTCCTGACCAGGCCCAATTTGACCTCGGAGGCCCCCAATTAGGCCTCTTTTTGGTGCATGCTTGTAGGGCCAAAATGAGTCCCTATCACTCTGGGACATGCCACAGAAAAATCTGGGCTAAATTTTCTGAGGAGAAAGTCATGGATGCATTCTAGACTCTACCCCGGTCATTTTGAATATTTACGGGTGAAAATCTGCCTCCGTATGGCGAAGTTATAGAATTAAAAAGGCCAATGACCCTTAGGGGGGGATTTAAATTTTAAACATATAGTTCAAAACCCATTTTAATTTTAAAAACTTTATTTATATTTTAATTAAATATTATAAAATCTTAAAAAAATAATTTTAATTACAAATATAAAAATATATTTATAACTAAATTAAAATTCAAAATTTAATATAATATAAAATTAAAACAACAATAAAATTAAACTTAAATTAAAATAAACACGATTTTAAACTATAATCAAAATTAAAATTTAAAATTAATTTGAAACCACCCCCCACCCGTCTGCCCCTGGTCGCCCATATGACCAAGCCAAGACTGAAAAAGGAGCCCACGGGGTATGGAGGAGGTGGTTGGTGGCTGGGGAACGAGGGAGCGGAGGAGGAGAAGGTCAAGGGGTCTGCGTGGAGAGGAATGGGAAATGGGGAGAGGGGTAGGGGGAAATGGAGGTGAGGGTGTGCAAGGGAGATGGATGAAGGTGGAGGAGGGAGTGGTAGAGGAGCACGTGGTGGTGGAGACTGCGGCAGTGGAGGACTGGTGCGCATACAGGAGGAAAGGGGAAGAGGGGTAAGGGGGAGTGGGCGTGGAAGTGGAGAGCTGTGGGAAGGGCGCATCATGGAGGAGGGAAATTGGAGGTGGCCACGTGGGGGTTTGGGGAAGAGAGGGAGTCCGAGTTGCAAAAATGGAGGAGGAGCGCATAGAGGGAGGGAGCAGAGGTGGAGGTAGGGAGTAGCTCGCGCGCAGGAGGAAAGGGGAAGAGGAGGTCTCACGATGAGGAGGAATCTAAGTTGCAGAGATGGTGGTGGTCGGGTGGTGGATGGGTGGCCAACCACCATTAAGAATTAAAATTGAAAACTTTGAGGAAGTGAGTTTTTGGCAATAAAAATGGACAGGAGGTTTTGGGTTCAAACCCCATGCCTTCCATTTGAATTTCTGGGCAATTCTTGAATTTTCTGGGCAAAGGAGAAGGGGGAGGATTGGGGTTCAAGGCCCAGGGCTTCCTAGTGACATGCCCAGACCTACAATCTTCAGCAAATAACTCCATAATTAAAAAATCTAAAGGAGCCATGGAGGCTTGGGCCTGGTGCCCAAGAGGGGTTCAAATCCCCTCTCCTTTGCATATTTTACACACATACAACTTCCATGAACTTGGAAACTAAAAAATAAATATGAACTAGAAGCCAATACCACAGTTGAAACAGGCAAATAAACACCAATTTGAAGGAAAAATGCAATTTCTTCATGCAGGATCTCAACACAACCAGCAAAATTTTCCTTGGTTTGTTTTTGGAAATGAGATTGATCGGTTACCTGACTAATTGTTTGGAGATTGTTGCCTAGAAGTAGGTTGCCCACTGTAGATTTGTAGCTGTTGTCATAAAAACCCTCCTCTGTTGCCATGAATTCCTATTGCAGAGCTCTCCCCCTTTGGCCAAATTGTCAAAATGGCTTGGGAGAAGCGAGAAGGGTGAGTTTTGATTTTTTTCAATTTTTCAAAAAAAACCAATTTCCCCAAAATTTGCATGAGGCTACATGCCTCCTCCCAAAATTTCCAATTTTCTGAAAATATTTAATTAATTTTTATTTATTTTTTTAATATTTTTTGGAAAAATATGCAAGTCAAAGTTTGACTTTGACTTTGACTTTGACCCACCTGTTGCTGACTTAGCCCAAAAATGTTGCCCGGTGAGACAAAGTCGGAATCGGATCCAAGTCACATCATTGGAAAGGTATCGATGATACCATAGGGAATATGTCATCACCAACTTGAGATAATTCCACCTCAATCCTCAAATTCGGCCCAGAACAATGGCCACTTAAAACTCCTGACTTGTTGGTGGGCCCACATGACACCCAATCATGCGAAAGGTGCCAAATCACCATACGATATCCAATCAAGGAAAATGAGTTACCATCGGAAAGGTATCGATGATTACTTCAATGAGGAGACAATATATTTTTGTGTTGAGGTCATTTATGACTGTCTTAGCTATTATGAAACCCTACCATGCAAGCTGGCGAACCCTCTTTTGCCTAAAATCATTGACCAAATTGTGACAGCTCTAACCGGGCCATCCGAGGTCGGAATGAGGAAAATGAGATGTTGTTGGAAAGGTGTCTGAGTCTATTACAGCGTGGCATCACTAAATATATTTTTTATAACTCTTTACCTACCAATTTTAAATCATGAAGGACCGCAATTAATTTGGTGTCCAAAAGTGGTCATGAACTTATGAAAGCTCGTTCTTACCAACCGGGGGTTGAAACCAAGCACGGGATATACCATTGGAAAGGTCCCACACTGCCCTACACCATGGCTAGGTTTGATTTTTATTTTGAGACCATAATCTTAACATAATTAGACTAGGAAATCACAACTATTGGTTTTGGTCATTCGGGTGACGTTGACTTTGCATCTCTCGTATGGGATCATACTGACTCGGAATTAAGCTCATGATAGCCCATTGAAAATATTTTCCTGATTCCTACCACATGGAAGTGTTGTGTTACCTAAATCAAATAGCCTTGACCCGAGGAATAAATTTCATGGGAAGGCCCACAACTCCCTGAAGGAAACCAACCGATACTCCTTCAAGGGAAGAGGCCATAGTAACTATGACCCCCGCCACTGTCTTTGACTGGAACCATAGCACCAAGGGGCGTTTATGGAGAATTATCTATGTAAAACACCATGTTGATCCCAGAGCATATTTTTGGGTCAACAGGCGTGTTAGTTAGAGTGGCTAAGTTTAGGATTTAGTTTGGTGAAAGTCCCGAGGTCGAATCCCACGGGCCTCCCCATTTAAACATATGGTTACAACTAATTTTTGATGCACCCTGCCAAATTTTGTGGGTGACCACTAAAAAGGAGGAATGGTAATAACACATGCTATATTTGGTGGATAGTTGGCAAATGTTCTATTTTTGGTGTTTGTTTATTGCATGGCGGATGGATAAGCCCCTAGGGGTGGCGGAGTCTAGGGTAATTTGGGCCATTACATGTAATCAAGGGTTGGGCTGAAGGCCTAGCCCCTTTCCTTTGGTGCATGCATAAACCTTACACTTTAAATAATACTTGAACCATATTATAAACAAGCACTAGCATATGGTGTAGTGGTTAGCGTGGATTTGTGGGGCCTTTGGTTTAGTGAGAGGTCATGAGTTCAAAGCTTGGGGAGCCATAAAAATTTTACCCATAAACCATTGGAGGGGTGCCACATGGGAGCCCATGACTGGGCCACATGGCACTATATAACTTGTCCACAAAACTTCCACTTGTCGCAATTTGATTTGTCCATGAAATTGACACATGTCATCACCTAACTTTCTCCTGTGTCTACCATCCTTGCCACGTCATCCCATGCCAACTCAGTTGTATGGATGTGTTTGTCACCCTTGTAGTGGTGCGACTTGTCACTTTGAATTTTGTCTTTTTGACCAAGTTTGACTGAACGTTTCCCGCTTATAACTTTTGATCTATAAATCTGTTTGACAAGTCATTTGCACCGTTAGAAATCTTGTGACACGATCTTCGCGATCATGTCATTTTAATTGAGTTTTGGGAACTTTCAATTTTTCCCTTTTTCTACCCGTTGAGGCCATTATGAACCTCGTGGGACATTTCTGAAACTTTTGTGATGTTCCCTAGATCCATCCAAATCACACATGCATTGGGAGTTTCGAGAAAGTATATGTCAAAACGAGGGAAGGAGAATTGGACAACAATAAAGAGGTAATTCAAGTATTTGAGTGGCACTACTAGTTATGGATTGTGCTACCAAGAAAGACCAGGTTATGATAGAGTGTTGTACATACATGGATTTGTGGATTCATACTAGGATGGAGATATGGATCATAGAATATCTACAAGAGGGTATGTGTTTAACTTGTTTGGAGGAGAAATCAGTTGGATGAGAAAAAGATAGTTTATAGTGGCACTTTCAAATGCAGAAGTTGAATACATGGCAGCCAATCATGCAATCAAGGAAGCATTATGGTCACAAATATTGTGTTCAAGTATTGGGTTGGTATAACAAGTTGTAAGGATATATTTTGATAGTCAAAATGCAATTTTTCTGGTGAAGAAACCAACTTACCATTCAAAGACAAAGCATATTGATGTTCAATATCATTTTGTGAGAGACATGGTTGAAGAAAAGAAGGTGTTGTTGATGAAGGTGGAAATTTTGAAGAATGTTGCAGATTCATTAGCAAAATCTATGAGCAGTGAGAAGTTATCTTAGTGTAGAGGATCTATGGGAATTTCTACCCTCGATTGTTGACTATGTAAATGTGTAACCCCCTGTATGAAAAGAAAACAACAAGTGGGAGAATGCTGGGTACGTGTTATATTCTTTGCATGGTTAGAACTATTTTTTGCATCTATTTTTGGGTGGTTTTTTGGTACATGGTTTTCATCGATGGTTTTCTATTTTTGGTTAAGGAATTAGAGTTGTTGACTAATACGAGTTATTGAATTAGGGTTTTGGATGCTATGAGATCCTATATGTATATTTTATTGTAAACAATGTGTGATGTGAATGAATATATAATATGTTGGTTTTCCTAGTTTGGGTTTCGAGGGGAAAAATATATGTGTAATGTGTGTATATGCCATTGTATCTTTTCTATTATTTTATTGAAAATATGTTTGTAGTAAATAATTGGGGCCTTGTCCTCTCATGTTGTTGGTCGTTAGAGGACTTACAGTTGCTGTGAAATATGCTAAACAAGAAACCACCACATGAACCTTTTTCAACTGATTTTCCCATTCTAGGAAACTACTCTTCTGATTCATATTTTGGGAATTCTAAATCGGTGACAATACGTTTCAGGTATTTTTCTATATTAATCCTAATCATGTTAGGCTTCCCCTTCCATGGTAACCATAGATGAGACTAGTTGGTACTAAAATATCCATCTAATTTTTGTGACTAGTCTCAACTTAGCAACATCCCATAAGATTCTAGTATATCTACAACTGTAATATAAATCACTTGGTTAATATTTGGGTTAGAAGCGATTTGGATCATAACATCCCTCAATTCACCAATGAATTTGGCATCAGTTATATCCAATTGTATAAATTTTATATCACTTTTGGTGGGAGTTGCATTCAATTTTTTACACATGAAATAAGGAATGAAATTTGATTCTTCCCTAGAGTCCATTGAACAATTATGTAAATTTATGTTGAAAATTTCAAATGTCAGTAAGAAAGGAGGAACAAACAGTTTGGATTTCTTATCACTAGTCATTGTGTTTACACTTGACTTTCTGTATTCCCTTGGAGTTACTTTGTTTCTATTTTGATTGGAGTTTACTATGTGGTTGTGTTATTGGGATAATTGTTAAGTGTGGACACAAATCAATCCCCCTAGCTTCACTATGAAACTAGAACAAAACAAGATAGTACACTACTCTTTCCTTAGATTTCAATTATCAAATGAGAAATGGATCTAGAACATACCTTTTAAATATCGAAGATCCGACTTCACCAATGAAACCCAAGCTCTGTCACGAGGCTTATGGAGAAATATCTGCAAAGAAACACAAACCAACAAAGACAAGAATAACAAAGTATATTTGATATGAAACTATGTATGTGATCAAGGAATCATACAATGTGGACAAATAACATTCATATAGGAAAGAAAAGAATATCTTTATTAAAGAATGTGGAAGAAAGATACAACAAGATGCCTTGATTTCGTCAGGTTCCTTCCAACAGTTCCTTTCTTCCCACACACTTATTCTCTAAGGATTCTAATATCAACAATCTATCTTGACAAAGAAAAACTCAAAGCCAATATACGAGCTCCAAAAACTCCAAGCTACAAAACCCAATCTCAATCAAACTAAATTTCTCTATGAGAGCTCCTCTCCTTTTATAAGTTGAAGAGGATAAGGTGAGGAGGTTAGGATGATCCCACTAAATAATGAAAGCGAGTAAGATCCAAACCATTTGGAGGCCACCTCACCATAGAAGCTTCTCCTTCTAGAAGCATCAAGAAGACACTCGTTTTTCTCACATACAGAAATTTTCGCACCCTAGCTATAGTGTAGCCTGTAGAAACTCCACAATCTAACTTTATAGCAAGGTGCGAAAATTAGGCATCTCCGCACCCTGCGTATATTGTAGCCTGCAGAAATCTTCCTTAATAGGGTTTTTACAAAGGACAATACAACTTCTTCTCTCAGGTAAAGTTCTTCTCCCTTCTTTCTTGAGGAATTCAGGCCACTAACCCCTCTAAAGGCAACATATAGGTTTACATCATTAATAGTCATAGGGATGACGAAAATAATGTGTAAGAGAGAGCCCCCCAAAGTATGAAGTTAGAACAGAGTGATATCTAAAATACTTTGTCAAGTGTGAGTAGGGAACAAGGAAGACGTCGATCGAAAACCTGCCAACAAACAAGGAAATACAGTACAATAATATATCATCACTGAGGTAGGCATTCCAATACTCAGAATACAAATGAATCCAAGCATAAATGCTGACATGCAAAGATCCATGTCAAGTAAGAGAGGTCATGGCCACCAAACATACACCATGAATCCATGCCATTATGACTCAAATCTGAACATAGCCACCAGAAATACACTATGGATCTATGTGCTAAAGAATCAAATTTGAACATAGCCACGAGACATACAATGTGTATCTATGCAATAGTACAATATGAATATACTCCAACACAACCTGAATCTATCATAAAATATTCAGGGTCTTCATCTCCACCACTCTATAGTATGAATCTAACCATGTGAATAGATTTGTTGAAGTCGAACATGGTAGAAACCACTTGATTACCAGTCATTAGTGAATACCATTAACAAGTGCGAGGGAAATCACCATTAATGTCAATGACTCCCAAGGTACACTAATACAATCCAATGAATGTGAATTAATGAGATGAAGTTGAACACTCGGCAGAATTTCCCGATCAGGGGTCAATAATGAAAACCCACTGTTGAAAGCAAGGAAACTTGCCATTAAGGCATGCAAGTTCCAAGGTACCAATTATTTCCTAAGTCTAATTCCTGGCTAATGAGTTGAAGTCGACAGGAAAATACTCGTCGCAAGAGGACCTTAATGTATCCCCCGTCAATGACACGAAACGGGTAACAAGATTTGAAGTAGATCAAAGTAACAAGTGATTTAGGACTAACTCAGGGATGGTCGACGCAATAGAAGGCTTAAGGATTGTAGAAATGGTTGATGCAATAGAATTCTTTCCGGGTTGAACTTCTCTTTTAACATATTAACGACATGACAACTGTCTTGGAAACACTGACTCAACAACAAGGATCATAGACCAAATTGTACTCTTATAAAGGAGTATGATCAAGAGACAAGAAGATTTTCCAACCTAGACACAAAGCGGGTGAAAGGGTGTCATGTTCAAAAGTTACTCTTCCATAGAATACAGGTTTAGATACATTTCTTTCCCAATTTCCCCCCCACCATTTCCAGTGAGTACCTCTTTATTTTTACACAAGCTTGAGGAAGATAAAATATGCTTGAACTGTAATCTCATCCTTCGGATGAGTCCCTCGCAGTATGTTTAACGAACCCTAAGAAGGAGTGGTTCGGTCCCAAATGAGTCTTTCAATGTTTGTTTAATGAGTCCAAAGAGAGAAAACTAGGGGGTTTTTCATATTTAGAGAGTCTGAAAAACACTTAAAGAGAGGTCTCTTAGTTCCTTTTTTGTAAGTTAGTTTAATGAGACCAAAAAAGTGATAAACTATCGCCCATCAAACGTTTTCTTCAAATATTTTTACGAGTGTGAAAAGAACAAGGTCACTCGACAATCTTTTTGTTTTTACGGAGTGTGAAAAGAGATTAAAGGATACTCCATGAGTTTCTCTTTTCGTGTTACCATGATGAGTATGAAAAGGACAAAAAAGTAGACTCAGTTGTGTTCTCATTGATTTACAAGCACAAGAATGAATAAAGACTAAGCTTGGTAACTTATTCTCATGTATTTACAAGCATGAGAAAGAAAAAATACTAAGCTCGGTAACTTATTCTCATGTATTTACGAGCATGAAAAATAACAAAGACTACGCTTGGGATTGTTTTCATTTTTACGCAAGCTTAAAATAAAACAAAACTATGCTTGGGATAGATTTTATTTTTACACAAGCTTAAAACTAGACAAAACTATGCTTGGTCCTGGTTTCATTTTTACACAAGCTCAAACCAGAGGAAACTATGCTTGAGGTAGGTGGTTTCATTTTTACACAAGATCGAACCAGAGAAAACTATGCTTGTGACTTCCCAATTCATAACACAGGGATGGTTGGTACTTAGCCCCTAGCTTAAGAAACTAGCGGCATAACTTCAGCATGAATTCCAGAGGCTGAAAGCATTGCCCCCCAAGATTCAGTTCATCCAATGACATAGGAGGATGAAAAGAAGCTTCAAATACTATACGTAACGAAGTACTTGACTCAATCGAAGAGGGGGGAAAACTATTTCATTTTTTAACGAGCTTGACACAGGAACAAGAACTATGCTTGTGAATCCAGGTTCAATCCCCATATCTTTGTTTCATTTTTTAACGAGATTAACACAGAAACATGAACTATGCTCGTAACCTTTGTGTCATTTTTTAACAAGGTTTCCAAAGACACGAAAAAACTATCCTCGTAGCTGGTTTCATTTTTTAACGAGCTTGAAATCAAAAAATCATGCTCAAATATGGTTTCATTTTTTAATGAGATTGAAATCAGAAAACCATTATCTTAACTCTCTTCTTGATCACGGATTCCAAGAGGACAGTGCTCTGGAATGACACCATGTCAAGGGACAAAACTTGGTCATGTATTCCAAGAGATCTTCACTCAACGGAAGAAACACACTCTGGAAGGAACACATGTGGAGGGTCACGATAGGAGTAAGAATATCAAGCTCTAATAGCCCTACCAAAGAGATCACCATATAAACTACTAGATCCAAGTCATAAGAGACTGAGCTTACAATGAGAGGCTTATCTTCATCGAAAGTTGAAGGTATGGGAGACAATGCCACATAATTGACCTATGGCGGGTGTGATACCGTCTGCATATAAGAACCATTTAGGGAGGTCATTGGGTTGATGGTCAAGTCAGGACCAACAAATGAAAGTTGATCAATAGTCACCACTCTTCCATCGTGTGGGAAATATATCACATGAAAAAGAGAGGACACAATAGCTTTCATGGCATAGACATAATCTCGCCCAAGGAGTAAATCGAAATCCAAGGGGTCTTGGACTACCATGATGTCAATAACAATAGTTTTCCCTCCCAAAGTTACAGGGAAACTGAGGAAGGACCCCTAAAGGGTGATTGGTTCTTCTGTTAAAAGCTAACAAACTCTACATAACTGACACAAGCTAAGGATAACCCAAATCTTTCCAAGCAATAGAGGACAAAATACTAATGGATGAACCTTCGTCTATCAATGTCTGAGGAATGTTCCGACCACAAACTTGTACTGTAATATTGAAAGGAATGTGAGAGGGAAGACGAGGTATAGTTAGCACACCCCAATTAAAAAGGATGGCCTCGTTACTTGGAGGGGGTTCCATCAGAGAACGAGGAATACCCCCCAACATGGTAGGTTCTGTATCAACGAGAAAAATGTGGGAAGTATCGGATTTACTCTCTAGTGGGAGAGTAGGATCAACTGATGACAAGATCAGATCAACCACTTGAATTTCATTCTTCAAGGGGAGAATGGGGTCGATAGGTGGAAACGGATCGAATGCTTGGGTTTCACTCTCTAATGGGAGAGTGAGATTGACCGAGGATGGGATCGGATCAACCACTTGGGTTTCACTCCCAAACGAGAGAGTGGGATCGACTGAGGATGGGATCGGATTGACCACTTTTTCAACTGGTTCGACTAAGTACGTGACCAGATTAGGTTCATGATCAACCAGATTGACCGACGAAGGGGTCAGATTGATCATTCCATCAACTACAGGTGGGTCGAGAGTAAGCTTGCTATAAGCAAATGGAAGTTGAGGCTGAGAAATAGTCATGTCTTCCAACAATTTTGAGGCTTCATCCATACGAAGGAAAAGGTGATTTAGATAACTCCCTCTGCATAATATACACAGGAACTTGACTCTACTTTTCTTATTCCCAAAAGTATCTTGACTATTTGATGGGAGGTCATCAGCATGTTGTTCAAAGGCTGACAACATGGGTTGGTGAGGGTGCGTAGACCATGCTTCGATAACCTTGGATAGACTAGGGAAATCCTTAAGAATATGGCTACCCTTGCAAAGCCTACAAGGGTACTTGGGATTACGGGTTGTGTGGGTGATCTTGACATCATCAACACTCCCAGTATGATTAATAGTAACTGGTTGTTTTCCAACATGTTTGGCAGTGGTTGGAAGTTGGGACCCTTGTTTATTTTTCTTCTTATTTTTCTTCCTTTTCTTCTTCTTCGTATCCACCAAGTTACTAGATTTAGAGCTTTCACTCGGCAAAGAAGATGAAATGGAAGAAGACCTTGCAAGTGAAGAAGGTGAAGAAGGTGAAGGATCAACATGAGGTTGATGCTCATGGGGGGAAGTGTTTACAACTGAAACACTTACTGCATTCGAGATTACCTGAGTGGAAAACAACCACATCGACAATCCAATTGTAAGGCCTGGAAGGCTCAAAGTAGCGATGTGAGGAGGACCAATGTTTCCATAAGAAGGAAAAACAAAAGGATCCCCTAGAGAAGGGGTTCCTTCATTGGTCATTCCAGGAACTGACGCCATTAGATAAATATCCAACCTAGAGTAGGCTAGGGAAAACAAACATCACATGCTAAAAATCTAGTAAGCAAGCAAGCAAGCAAGCAAACAAAACATTCTCATAATGAACTCACTAGTTGGTGATGAAATCCAACATCATGGGAACAATGTAAGAAGGGGATGATATAGAGCGGGTGGAAAAGTTACGTTGACGAGTTTCTTAATGGACTTACACCTTGGTGAAATCTCCCACACATAAATGTGGTTATACCCTCCAAGGATCCGATGTGAGTTTGGCCAACGTCGATTCCAGGTACCGTGAATACTTTCCCCTCCACAGTCACCTCGTGTAAAGACCCTAGAGAGATAGGCCACTAAGGTTACCAATTACTACAGTGATTCCTGGGGAAATAGTCGACATTCCAATCTAGGTGCAAAGGAAGGGTATCTATCCTGAAATCAACTTGAAAGGATTCTACTCATCATTGTGGGTATACCTTCAAGTGACCCCCATAATATGTGCAATCTCTACACCAAGACCAACAAAGCAGGGTGAGTAACTCTGTCAGTCTTAATGTGACCTCATGATTGACACTTGTGTGAGAAGGACTTCCCAGAACAAAATGTAGCAAGTGGATTTCATTGCTCCCTAACTCAAGATTCTATGTTTGTTTACATATTTGGAAAGTTATCTTTCACACCTATTCCAAAACCCTACAACTAATCTAATGTAGGTTTGCTACCAGAAAATAAAAAAAAGTGTCTAATCAATTTTTATAAGCGTTTTATTTTTAAGGCCGTTGTTACTCAAGAGGAAGATGGCGTGGACTAAATGATGTTTTGACCGATTCTAAACAATGCAAAGAAATGAGAATGCAAATATTTCACTTCGATGAAAGCTATATTACGAGAAGGAGAAAATGTTTATCATTCCTATATGCACAATGTCCCAAAAATTTATTAAACTCATCAATATCAATATCTTCAACAAATGAGACAAAGAGATTGTACACCAATACACGATTCTTTCCCCCCCCAGCCATGAGGAGGAAAAAATTTCAGAATTCAAGACCAAAAAAATGCCAAAAATCATGCAATTTTGCTACTTCAAATGCAAAGATGCCCCCAAACTAATATAAAGCAAGAAATTAAAAATTATTGTTTAAAAGATAGCTAAAAGAAATAGAAAATTGATATGAAACAAATAAACCCAAACAAATTTTTTATTTTAACTCAAACTATTCAATAAAATAAAAAGTTCTTTCACCAAACAATTCTAAAGAAAAAACAATGCTTTGTAACTTAAAGACACTCAAAGCAAGAGACCAAATCTTTAAAAAACAAACAAAGCAAAGATGGCTAAAAGAAGCTCAAAAACTGTCAAGCAAACTGTAAATAGTCAAATACAGGTTCCAAAAGTTCATCCCAGGTGATCAAAGAAAAACTGGGTGACAGAAGGAAAAAAGACTTTATCCAAAATATTCTACAGGAGACGTCGCAACCCAGCAATAAGGTACAGTGCGGCGATTTGAGGTTTTTGTAGGCTAGATATGGATAGGGTGCGGAAATTTCGCACTGGTCTAAATAGTCAGGGTGTGGTGATCTAAGGTTTCCGTAGGATGCATATGGGAGACAGTGCGGAAATGCCTGTAAACAAAGGAAAATTGGAAAAAGGGAAAAGATTCTAAAAGAACTTTCAGATCCAGAGAGGCTGGATGGATTCCCCCACAGACTCAGAAAACAGAACCCAAACAATTAAAGAAAGAAAGCAAGGCAAACTAGGAAAACAATCTGTTCCCCAATATGGTCGCTAATTTTGTTATCGGGCTAATTGTTAAGTGCAGGCACAAATCAATCCCCCTAGATTCACTACGAAACTAGAACAAACAAAACAATACACTACACCTTCCTTAGATTTCAATTATCAAATGAAAAATGGATCTAAAATATACCTTTTAAATATCTAAGATCCAACTCCCCCAATGCAATCCAAGCTCCGTCACGAGGCTTATGGAGAAATATCTGCAAAGAAACACAAGCCAACAAAGACAATAATAACAGAGTCTATTTGATATGAAACTATGTATGTGATCAAGGAATCATACAATATGGAAAAATAACATTCATATAGGAAAGAAAAGCATATATGTATTAAATAATGTGGAAGAAAGATACAACCTGATGCCTTGATGTCGTCAGGATCCTTCCAACAGTTCCTTGCTTCCCACACACTTCTGCTCCAAGGATTCTGAGATCAACAATCTATCTTGACAAAAAAAAACTCAAAGCCACTATACAAGCTCCAAAAAATCCAAGCTACAAAACCCAATCTCAATCCAACTAACTTTCTCCATGAGATATCCTCTCCTTTTATAAGCTGAAGAGGATAAGGTGAGGAGGTTAGGATGATCCCACTAAATCATGAAAGTGAGTAAGATCCAAACCGTTCGAAGGCCACCTCACCATAGAATCTTCTCCTTCTAAAAGCATCAAGAAGACGCTCATTTTTCCCACGTACAAGAATTTCCACACCCTAGCTATAGTGTAGCCTGTGGAAACTCCGCAATCTATCTTTAGAGAAAGGTGTGGAAATCAGGCATTGCCACACCCTGCGTATATTGCAGCATGTGGAAATCTTCCTTAATAGGGTTTTTACAAAGGAAAATACAACTTCTTCTCTCAGGTAAAGTTCTTCAACCTTCTTTCTTCAGGAATTCAGGCAACTAACCCCTCTTAAGGCAACATATAGGTTTACATCATTAACAGTCATAGGGATGAAGAAAATAATTTGTAACCGGTTGTCTCCTTCCCTTGATGCATGTAGTAGTATAATTTTATACAAAGGGATCCTGCATAGGTCCATAATAGAAATGCCGGATTTCATTTTCCTTAAATCTTCTACTACACAATACTCCAATTTTTATGTTTCTTTTGTTGTGAATGTGGGGACAGAGTTGATTATAGGAGTTAGTTTATTCAAGGGAGTTGATATATTAGGATTTTTAGGGACTTGATCTATGATAGGATGATTTTGAGGAATATGGTCCTTGGTCCTTGTTTGTACCACTAAAATATCACTACTAAAATCCTCTTTTTCGGTGAGGTCACCTCCATGCATCATATGTTTTATATCCCTTAACACCATCGTTGTTTCTTTTGGTGGATCATTACCTTCATCATCTATACTATTTGAGGTGTTAGAAAATATGTAACAGACAACAAATGGCATGAGTACAGGAAGAATGTACAAAGGATTGTTAGCAAATTTACAGGTAGTGTATACTTGTCATTGATGGCAAGTACAGTAGTGGTGATGGCTTGAGTACAGCAGTGATGATCAGCAAAGCAGTGATAATCGGGGAAGAGAATCAACTATGTTCATTGGATCTCTTTCTGAATTCCTGATGGTCGTCATATCTAAATGAAGACAAGAAGAGCACACTAAAAAGAAGGACATATCTCAGACGTTAGATCCAAGCACGGGACCTGGCCATCATTGGATCAAGAAGAACCTGCACGATCTTTAAAGTGCAAGGAGAAGTGGGTCTAATCGCAATAGGAAAAACCGTGACTTCATCTAAGCCGTCAGATCAAGATTGGTTCTGGACCATTGATTCCAGTCCATGTCGGAATTTTGGGGATCGAGAGTTGGAGATGTCAAAGTTTCATAACATCAGGAATCTCAATATCGCGATATGCGAAATCATGATTTAATCTAAGCCGTCAGATTAAGGTTGAATCTGGACCGTTGATTCCAGTTCATGTCAGAGTGTCGGGGATCGAGAGTTGGAGATGTCAAAGTTTCATAACATTAGGAATCTCGATATCGCGATATGCGAAATCGTGATTTAATCTGAGCCGTCAGATTAAGGTTGAATCTGGACCGTTGATTCCAGTTCATGTTGGAGTGTCGAGGATCGAGAGTTGGAGATGTCAAATTTTATTAACATCAGGAATCCCAATATCATGATATGCGAAATCATGATTCAATTGCAGTTGTTGAGTCGAGATCATATATGGACCGTTGATCCAACTCCTTATCGGAGTTTCGTGAATCGCAACATCAAGAAGAAAAGAAACAATGCAACAAGAATTCTGAAATCACGACCTGGACCGTTGATTTAATCCCATATCGGAGTTTCGCGAATCACGACATGGAGAGGCAAAAGAAACAATGCAACATGAATTATGAAATTGTGATGTAGTTGCAATCGTCAGATCAAGATGTGATCTGGACTGTTGATCTGACTTCTTTACGGAGTTTCGTGGATCGGGATTTGTAAGTGACAAAAAAACTGAACGCCAAGAGTGTCGATATCGCAATATGCGAAATCATGACATATTTGCAATTGTTAGATCAAGAAGTGATATGGATCGTTGATCTGACTTCTTCACGAAGTTTCTTGGATCGGGATTTGGAAGTGACAAGAACTTTGAACATCAGGAATGTCAAAATTGTGATATGCAGAATCACGAAATGATCTAAACCGTCAGATCAAGTGTTGATCGGAGGGTCATTGTTCTCTCTCACAGTTAACTCCTCAATTACGAATCTGTTAGCGAAACGGACTCATGATTGTCGATTAGTTGGCATTTCAGTTACCCAGACAGTTGTCTTTCTTGTACCTGAAGAAAATGCGAAGTGGAACCGTCATGGAGGTGTGCATAAAAGAAAATGAGACAGACAGTGTGAGGTTGGTCGTTCTGTATGAGAAAAGAATGAAATTGTAAGAAAAATGAGAGGATGCACAGGAGGAGATTGAACATATGTGCAGTGTGAGATGAAGCGCAGAGTAGAATAACAGAACAAGTTGAAGAAGAGCAGAATGAGAGAACGAGTTGATACAGAGCATACCTGCTGAACAGACAGAGGAAGAGAAGAGCAGCAGAACAATGTGTAGAAGATCAAATTTACAGAACAAAGAAAGATTGGTAAGAACTGTTTTATCTGTAAAGTTGACTGTTTATTTTTCCATTCATATTCTAGGGAGGTTGGGAGGTGCTCGGGAGGATTGTTGTCCTCATAGGTTCAAGTGGGAGCTTGAACACAGGAATTTGTAGATTCCATCTGGTTGCAGCCAGAGAAACCAGGGTGGCAAGGTGGTGCAAGGGAGAACAAGTGTTCTCTGTTATACAGGTTGGAGCATGTGTAATTGGAAGTTGGTGCTTCCATCCAGTTGGTGCTGGAACATATAGGGAGTTGGTGATTCCTTCTAGTGGGTTCTAGAGAAACCAGGGAGTTGGTGCTTCCTTCTAGTGGGTGCTAGAGAAACCGGAGAGTTGGTGCTCTCAAAAACGTTGCAGCTTGTAAAACAGAGGTAGTAGCCTCACATTGAGTTGGTGCTCAATTAAAGATGATGTACAGAACTTAAAAGACTTCCTATCATTTCAAAGAAGAAGAGGTTTTCTCCCTTTATGGGTTTCCTCATGAAAATCTGTCTCTGTGTATAACTTATGTGTGGCTGATGCTTTTTACTTTTACTATCCATATGCTGTATAATGTTAATGATCACTTGAATAAAGATTAAGAATAATTTAATAGAGTTAAAATTGTTTAAGCTCAAAGAAAATTGATTCACCCCCCCTCTCAGTTGTATTAGTAATTTCAACAGGAGGCTAGGATAATTTCTTGTTAGGTTTGGGCCTACCCGTCTAGGAAACAGCTGGCCATAAAATTCATGGTGTTCACACACTAGGGGAAATCCTTTTCGGAGTGGTTATCTTGGTGATAAGTGCAAAAAAAATCATAGGCCACATATCCCAAGTCAATGTTTAGATTTTTTGGGGGAGGTTCTATTGCCTTGAAAGGAGGTGGTCTCTTGAAAAAGGGTCTATAAGGTATTTGATTAGAGGTACCTTCACCTGCATTTCTTTTCATATCTACAATTTCATTTTCAGATTTCTTGATCATCCTTTCAGACATTCCATGTCAAGACTCAACACCTTCCTTTTCATTGTTTTCATCAAATTTTTTCCCTTTTGGTGGTTGGTCATGCCCCCTCTTCCTCCCACTTTACACATATTGGCATGGTTTTAAAATAGTTTACCTTACATGGTTTTAAAATATTTTCACATATGTATAATGGGAAAGGGGGTGGCATGTCACGTTGCCCCCCCTCCACATTCCACAAACCATGATGAGGGGGGATAATGAGCCATTCCCCCCTCACCTACTAACCTCAAAAACAATGCGTGAGCCTCAAACTAATCAAATTTTTGAACTTACCTACATATCGGTCATGTTCCCCTCATCGCTCCTCATATGTACCGACCACATTCTACTCACTTCTCCTCGTATTGTACCAGACACATTCCACTCACTACTCTCAGTATTTTATTGACCATATTCCACTCACTAATCCTAGTATGTACCAACCACTTTCCACTCACTACTCCTGGTATTGTACTTTCTCTCAGTATTGTATCGTGATGGTGGAAAGAGCTTTAAAAAACAATGTGTGTCGAGGGTCCCTTTTTTAATGGACATGGGGATGGTTGGTTGGGAGGGGAGGTGCATGGGCTTCACCCCTCCCCTATTCCATGTATCAAAATTAGGGATTAGGGCCCTTCTCTCCTACGAATTCAAACCTTAAAACCTTAAAACTTGACTAAAATACCACTTAGAAATAATGGATATTAGTTGCGGTGTTTATTTAGAATTTAGTTGAGGTTGGTTCCAACCGTCTTAATCAAATGTTATCGTGGATTTTCTTTGATGGACTCCAAGTGTTGCCTCACTTGAAAGAAGCCAATTTATTTCTCTCCTTCTATTTTCAAGTTGGTATCAGATCGTGGAGGTTCATTGCTGGAGGTTTGTTGTTGTGTGGAAGCTCGTTGCTGCATAGAGGTATCATAGATATTTTGAGCCTCTTATTTCCATTGTGTCTCTCTTGGAAATTGACAGGCCCATATAAGAGGGAGACATTAATCACTTCTCCAATAGAGGAACCATTGATCATAGATGTATCAGTTGAGGAATGCAAATAAGAAAGTATAATATGCAATTTTGACCATCCCATTGATCTTAATGACAGAGATGATAATTCCTTTTTAGGTGTGTTGTGCAGTCTTAATTTTGTATTGGTGTTATTTACTTCAGCGATAATGTTGGTATCTGGTCTTGCGAAAGTGAACACTATATTCCAGGTAGCAACCTCCCTCGATTATTTGGAAGACAATATTAGTATATTGCAGTCGGATTCCCAGTGATAGTAACATGGAACTTACTTTCCATGCGGTGTAATTGTGGAGCTTCTTCTCTTCATATTGTAAGTAGCTCGATTTATCATAATCCTACACTGAATCTGTGCATACTTGGAAATAATGGAGAAAGCGCCAGTTGTAAGCGCCAATTGTAAGCGCCAGTTGTAAGCTTCAGTTGTGAGAGTTAGTTGTAGGCGTGTTAAGAGTCAGTTCTTAGTTAAGAGTCCAGTTGTCTTTAGTTTGCATGTAACTGACTCGGTAGAGTATTTTCCTATATAAAGATGTAGTGCATCTTCATTGGATAATACAGAAGTAAGCATAGCCTCACCTTGTGTTTTGGTTCGTATATTTTATCTTGGTATCATAGCTTGAGAGGTGTGGACTCCCGACAGGCCAATGAAGCGTGAAAGCACTTGCATGAGCCGGTTGCATATCATTTCGAGGAGGAGTGTGGAGTTTGACAGCAAATATTGAAGCGTGCAGCGTAAGCTTGGGAGAAAGATTGAAGGTTTTGAATGCGTGAGGCTGGTGCGTGAGCTTGGGAGAAAGTGTGAAGGTTTTGAATGCGTGAGGCTGGTGCCTGAGCTTGGGAGCAAGCATGAAGGTTTTGAATGCGTGAAGCTGGTGCGTGCGGGGTTTGCATGCATGAATGCATGCGTGGAGTTTGATTGCATGTGTGTGAAGCTTTGCATGCGTGAAGTTGAAGGAAGGACTCTTTTATTAAAGTGAGTCTTTTATTATTAAAGTGAGGTATACTTTGTTTTTATTAAAGTGAAGTTTTTTCTTATGATTACCTTTGAAAATCATAAAGGTGGAGTTTTTATTATTAAAGGTGGATGCATGTGTGAAGTTTAAACTTAATGTGGGATATTAAAGTTTAAAAAAGGAGGATATTTTGGATATTAAGGTGCATGCATGCATGATTTAAGCTAAGAAAAAAGGTAGATTTGGACCAGTGGATCCGAAGGCAGAGCGACGGATTGCTTAGCACAAGAGAAAATTTGACAAAACACTGCATATCTTTGGTGATTCACTTGCAAATACTAACTTGCAGATATGGCAAATCCTCTAGCGAAGATCTACCTCAATGACGCCAACAAGTTAGATGGATCAAACTTCATTAACTGGAAATTCAAGATGTAGATGCTCATGGAGGGCTATGGTGTCTGGAACATTGCGAAGGGAACTGAACTGAAACCTGATGCGGCTGCAGGTGCGACAACAACACAAATCCAAGATTGGGAGAAGCGCGAAAACAAGGCAAAGGTATTGTTGTGCATGTCTGTTAAAGATAGCATAATTCCACATATTACAGATGCTACAACTTCTGCTGCAACATGGATAACTCTTAAAGCATTGTCTGAAACTAGCAACACAAATCGCATTTTGTTCCTGAAAACTAAATTTCTAGGCATTAAGATGGATGTAAATGAATCTGTTAGTTCAGTTTTGGGTCGCATTAAAGAGGTGAAAGACAAGTTAGTAAATATAGGGGAAAATGTTTCCAATACTGATCTAGTGACTATTACCTTAAATGGTATGCTAGAAGACTATCATATGTTCATAACAGGTCTTGCAGCAAGGGAGAAACCTCCTATGTTTGAAGAACTGACAGGTATTTTGTTGTAAGAGGAAGAGAGGCGCGGGAATCTGAAGCCTCTGAGTAAAGATTTGGCACTGTGGTCAAATAATAGATCTGCGAGAGGGAGATCAAGAGTAAGAGGCAGAGGAGGCAGTTCATGGCAGAGAGGGAGTTCATGGCAAAGAGGCAGTTCATCGCAGAGAAGACAATCTCCAAATCAAGGTATGCACTCTAATAGGAATGAGTCAAAGAGTTGTTTTTATTGTGGTCGACCTGGACATATGGTTAAAGAATGTCATTAGAATAAAAGTGATGAGGCTAGGAATAAACCTAGAACACATTCATGTCATTATGCAGAAAAATCTTCAAATCAAGATCACAGATTATTTATTGCTAGTGATGATATTGATGAACCCCCAAATTTTGACTCATGGGATCTTAGGTTGTTTGTGTCTAACGCTTCTTTATCTGCTGAAATGGATGATTTTGATTCTTGGTTTGTGGATTCCGGAGCATCAGTACATATGACTTGTAATAAAAATTGGTATGCTAATTTCAAAGAAACACAGAATGGTGCCAGCATATATTTTGGAAATGATCGTGCTCATCAGATCAAGGGATATGGAGACATTCCTGTGACATTTCCGAATGGTACTATTTGTCACATTCGCAATGTGGTGTATGTGCCAGGAATAAAGAAAAAATTGATCTCTGTGTCCACCATTACAAATCAGAACTTGAAGGTTGAATTCTTCAAGAATTATTGCATAGTGAAGGATCTATTGGACCACTTACGAACTGTTGCAACGGGTGTCAGAGTAGGAGGTCTATACAAACTTGATGTTACCAACAAAGCACATCATGCATTGAATTCTACCACTATGCCAACAGAGATTCTTTGGCATCAAAGGTATGGACACATCAATCATCCTGATTTATTGTTATTACAGAAAAAGAATATGGTTGAAGGACTTCCCATGTTAAAGAAT